>JAHWXV010110195.1:0-20261 GCA_024586415.1 Phrixothrix hirtus
ATATATATATATATATATATATATATATATATATATATATATATATATATATATATGCTACTCCAAAGAGAAACAATTAGACAATCATGAAATTAGCATAAATATATGGGTAAATCAATTAGTTACCCTGAATCTCTATCGATATTCAAAAACTCAAGTAAAACTGTTGTAAGCTATCCACATCTGCAATTGCATGTGTAAAATCGATGACGTAAATGTGTGATATACGCAACACTACTTATGCTTACCGAGCAGTGTTGTTTACAGAGTTCGTAATAGTTGCGTAAACGATTCTGCTGTATATTTCATGGACTTATTACTTTATTATTGAGACATAAATTTGTAAAGTAGGGATCTGTGCCATCTTATTGCCAATTATATCTAGGTCACGAAATAAGACACTTCAAATGAAGCAAGTTTTAAGTACTATTTCATTCATAAATGTTTAGTGCTCATAGTTAAGTATGTTTAAGAGTTATGTTTTCGGTATTTCGGTTGAATATGTTTATTTGTAATTAACGTTTAATATGATAGTGGTTTAGGGATAGTTTATGCTGACTATCAAATGAATAGTACAAGACTAATTTTGACAACATAACCTACCTTGTTATATTGAACATAGCAGTTGTATAAATTATACCATGACACTAATTTATTTGACTCGTATATGTACACCAGACCAAGAACCGCGCTCTTTAGGGATACATCTCGAAAGAGATTAATTTTTGGGGTGATACTTATTAAGACTTTTTTATGTTTTATGAATGAGGTGATTTGCCCCTTTGTGGTTAAGCACATATGGGGCATACAAGAAGCAAATTGTGATCACGATTAACAAAATTCTATACATAAATGAACGATTAAAAAAACCTAGATTTATAGTCTTGGTATAAGTGAGGGTTTAAAATCCTATCTACATGAAAATATGTCGATTTTTTTTTAGCTTTTTATATAGCATACATTTTTCAAAAGGAATCCTTTATTACTGAGAGTACATTTGCCACTCTTTATTCTTATTAGGGCACTTTCAACCTCGCAGTAGGATATCGACATTCAAAAAGATCCTGTTTCTGTTCCTTATTTTGGAGAATAGCTTAAAGTGTGATTCATTAATAAATAATGAATAGTATTGGGATTTCATTAATTATATTAAAATTTAATCGCTAAACTAAACGTTTAGGCAACGGATAGCGCTGTTTCCGTGCAACGGACTGATCCTAAAGCTGTACCAACACGTTACATTGGTAAAGTAATATAGTGCTTGAACTAGTTCAAAGAGATGTAGAAAAGGAGAGGTGGGCTTTATCCCATATTAGATATTAGATGTTGTATACACTATTAAAGGAAAGCACAGGCGCCACATAATTATTCTTTCGTTATCTAGAAACTAGTCTGTAACAATAACTACCTTCATTCGCAATAAATATAAAATAGAGCATAATGATAGAACATTAGTTATATGAGTACGAATACGCTAAATATCAGAAAAATAAATAAATAGATATATCACTCCGCATAAATTCAAACAAGTTAATCAGTGTAAGAAGAATTCAAGAAAACTAATGAGTACAACAGTTACATTTATCAAGATACTTCCAAGTTTTATACATCGTATAGTACAATAGGCCGTTGTTTAACTGGTGCTATGTTATAGGAAATTTAATTGGTACTTCTAAATTATATTACAGAGAGTAGTTTGGTTGCTATCTTAGATATAATTGTTTATAAATTATAGACCAGAGGTGAGAATTTTCTTGTAAGAACTTCATGTGATATTATGAATTATCCTTAGTAACTTCTTATGGAAGATAGGCCACCAGCAATACAGTTGTCTGATAAACCGTCGCAACAGTAAAATTGCGATTATTTCCATGCTATACGTTGATAAGAAATTCTAACTTCTATGAGCCAGTATCGATATGAGTTGAGGTAATTTAGCCAATTCAAACGATGATTGATATTAGAAACCGGATTAAATTAAGTTTCCTGGGAATCCAGTGAAATAGTTTGACGATTTAATTTACGGAACACCAAAATTCTAAAAAATTAGAAGAATATATTAAATGTTAAACGTACCCGCAATACCTTGTTGTAGTTATTATTTATAAATCAGCACATAAATGCGGCACTGAATACCAAACTATCAAACTACAAACAGGTGCGCCATTTTAAGCATAGTTTGCACAAAGGGTGCCTTAAAAAATTGCCGAACCTACCGCTATGTTAGATGCGCTAGTCAAACTAATTCAAAGCTAAATTTAAAATGCCTACTGACGTGTAAAGTTAAATCCCCATTAAGGATGAATAATAAATTTTGCACATCATGAAATATGTAACAGTACTAAATTAAATTATATATTATTAAAGTAGAAAATGTGAAACCAGAAATAATTACATCTGAGGTTAGAAACAAAAAGTATATGAAAATTAAGTTTAAAAAGGTAGAAAGTACATATGTAACCGGAAAACAATAATTTATGAATGGAAATTTATATAGCTCAATACTTCAATATAAATGTCAAACAAGCCAACTAAATTAATGTCAGTTACTTTACAAAAACTTGATGCTATGCTATATTCAAACCTAAACCTTTATCCTTCCTATTAAAATTATTTTAATGTTTATAAACATTTTAATTTCAATAACTCTATCAGAAAACTAAAGGCCCTAAACTTGTAGAATTTAATTATACTATGTTCATCCGTTAGAGTAAAGTATTAAACTAAGGAATTTACTAACTAACTATAACGGCTAGTATAATTTAGATACTGTATTGAATTTACAAACATACAAATCGTTTTAGATGTGTGATTTGCTATTTTTGGTGACAGTACATCGTTTTGCTCGGTTATCAAATCTTTTACTTGACTAAAATACAAGTACTTCAGAATTGCTTATTCAAGTGAACATAATCTCGGTATTTTATTTAAATAATCGACATTTAAAACTGACGCGTTTGCAACTGATTTCATGCAGGAGTAATCCAGTAGCGCGTCAGTTGTTAAGTACTATTTCCTATTAGCATTAATAATCACTAAACGTTGTTGATGTAGATTTATGATTTTGCTTCGTTAAAGCCGGTTTTCAAAAATCAATGGCGTATCTACTGTAACGATTACAAGATTTATTTCAGGTGATAATTCCGTAACATTATCTTTATTCGACAATTTCACGTCTTATCTTACTACGTCGGCTCGCAAGCAATGATCTGTCGTAGTAACCCGGAGGCACGTCGTAACACATTTATCGACGTGATAACGCATTCACTATAGATCTATCCTTAAACGGGTGTTTAGATATTTATGTAAATTATAAATATAAATCCAAAGAAAACTAATCAGTTTATTCTAATATTCGGAAATGCGGTATTTCTTATAATTCTAAAAAAAAATAACTTCACAGGAACAGCTTTCACTGTTCAATGATACGTTCAAGAAATTTTAAAAAGTAAAAGCAAAAGTAAAGTATGGATAAGAATTGTGCCTTTAATGAAACTTGAAACCTTCATAAAAATCTGGCTAAATTATTTTGTCATAAAATCCAAACTTTATTTACTGGTACATTGTGTCTTTAAGGCAGTAAATTGGTTTCACCATTATCAAACATAAAACTAACGTCAGTTCTGATTTATATAATATTGAATTTCTTCTTGATATAATAATAAAAAACACTTATGCCTTATTCCAGCAGTCGGTGAAGTACACATGAAATGCGTTAAAGTATTATTATTTAATGATCTGTCGCGTTGAGGGAAATGAACTCAAGGAATAATTCTTAATATCTCCATTTATCACTTCCAGCTTATTTATGTGCACTACTAAACACTCCTTTAAAATGGTAAACAATTTTTAAACAGCCTGTTGCGAATTATTATTCTTATTCAGTGCGATGGAAGTAATAATACATATATTCAATAAAATACTCTTTTCGTATGGAAATTAGAATTTTAAAAACAATATTAAAGAATATTTTATCGAATTTCTTATTCAATTATAGAATTAATATACATAATATTACTTTAGTTATTTTGAAAAATTAATGCAATTTTATTATTCCTAGTAAGATAAAAGTGAAACAGTTTGATACTAGTCGTCTTTATGTATAAAGTTCTCGAGTAAAAAATAAAAATTTACTTTACAGACATAATTTTAAAGTTTCTGTATGCCTTTAATTAAAATTTTGTTTTTGCCAAAAACACAAGTTACCCTTTGAGATACAATCTTGTTCATCCATCGTATACTACTTAATTTTCTTTTCCAATCCTAAAAATGTAAATCTTGCTAAATGAACCACCTGCAGCGAGACGTAAAATTAATGCAGCAACATCCTTTCGGTTATGAGTGTCTCCATCAAAATTATATTTTTCTATAAATGATAACATTTATTAGTGTGTTTTCAATTTATTGTACATTAATGTAGTTACTACAATTAATTAAGTACTTGTTTTAAAAAATTTAATTTATTCAAAAGGACGATACAGCTACATTGCAAATTTGTAGACCAAAACCTAACCTTACTTAACCTTTAGAAAGTTCTTGTCCAAGCTTAGAGGGCTAAATGGAACACGAAGTTCATCATATTTCCATGCATTAAAACAGTGAATATCACAATTTTTAATTAACGTCGATTTATATTTATGAAAAGCTGATTCTAGAATAAGCCAACTAGAAACAACCATAATTTCAAATTTAGAAAACCATGGTTTGCAAGATTACCTGTTGTTGACGTTTGCTATCCATCTCACATTTTTTTCCCCAAATAACATCAATCATACTGGCTAAGTACCCCACAGTAAAATTCCGTGCCGAAGTCTTGATTCTACCAGAGCATAATAAAAACCTAAAAGCAGTTTGCCGATTAAAGTTAAACTCAGGGTTCTTATTAAGAAACAAAGTAAGCTTAACTTATTTATTAAGATGTCCAAGTAATATCTCCAGTCAAACTGCCATAATAAAAGCCAGCTCAACAGCACGCTGATGAGAAGGTTTCGTTGATATAAGGCATTTTGCCTTGAGATGTCGATAACGAAAATTTGAAGAGTTCCTAGAAAGAGAAACATGTAAATCAAAATAAAGTAAGGTGCCAGTCGTTCGAAAGCGTTAGCGGAGAGATGGTGTAACGGAACGATAGGGTACACGTCGCTGGAGTTTTTCTTATGCTGGAAATAAAAACAAAAGAAGGTTACGGTTTAGCTTGCCGTCAAATCTTGCCCCTGAATGTGCAATACCTGCGAATGAGAAGGACAGGATATGGCCAAATCTTACAAAAATTAGACCAAATTCTTTCCCAAACAGAAGCAGTATTTATTACCAGAAGTAGGAAATTGTATTCGTTAACAACTCATCAATAAATATCAAAACACAATAACAAAGCTTAATTATTTAAATTAAATAGATAACAATAAATTTATATCCGTCTAAGAACGCGTTAATCATTTAAAAAGGTTAATTAAGTGATTTTTTATGGATCAAAACTAACACATAAAACTTAATCTGAAAGTACACCAACACTTATCAATAGTACTGATTCTTTGTACAATACCTTTTTCTATTTATTTATTTAAAGTTACAGGTCCCAAATAATTACTAAGTGAAACTTACATAGCAAACACTATATTCAAATGCAAATAGTAACAGCGGTCTTACCTATCATAAAATAATTTGACACTGAAAAGTGATTTTAATTAGAACAGATTTTTGGCAAAGTGTATAAACACATTATCCATGTTTTATATTCAAGTAAATCACAATAATTTAATTAAGTGCATAAAGTAGTCCAGTCGAGATAAAGCAGCTGATAAATCAAAACATTTTGTTCATTTATGAGTTAAAATGAAAGTCAAGACAACGTATTAATAATACCGCGTAAAATTGTTCCTAGGAAAATTATTTTTAAAACAAAATATGCTATAATACCTAGTTAATTTTATAGACCATGTTACTCACAGAACCAAGAAAGATATAAAAGAAGGCAAAATACACCTTCTACATGTTAACTAGTAAAGACAGTTTGAAAGTGGTAGGGATGGTGTAACGATTATACAAACCGACAGAATAACGCAAAACGCGATCTAAAAGAATTCCTCAAAATTCTACGCATTTACGCTATATTCATAAATACGGAAGTGTAATTAAGAAACATTAAATTAAGGACTTCATAGACTTTAAGAGAGTGTCAAGTGCCGTGCGCAAGTGCCCTAGTTTAAGATAAAATTAATAGTAGAAGAATTGCTTAATTAAAAGCTGCATTAGAAATGCTATAAAACAATTAAATAAGATAACGCAATCTGATGTAAATACGATCCGCTACAGCCCGAAATTACTCAAGATTACTTTGTTAATCAATCACAAACAACCGAAATAACGATCTCCAATTATTGAAATAGAAAGTAATTAATAAACAATTAATTGAGAATATTACATCATGTTGGGCAATCCAATGGACTAAACACGTGCAGCCGTTATCCGTATCACTTTGATAGTAAACAAAGAAAGCAAGTCAAATCAGTATTCGCAGAACGAAGAAAGCGAATACGAAATAAGTATAAATAAAGCGATTTTACAAACCGAAAGGGAGTCTTCATAGAGAATCTATACGGGACGTTACCTAGTGCAAATTCTGTCTAAAGCTTTCCGTCATCGGTTAACCTAATTTTGTTAATAATTCCTATAACCAGGTACCGCTCAGACCGTCCAGTTGCGAATCAAAACCGTTGGAAACGCTGCATCCTAGGAGTTCGTGTCACGAAACCATACCACAGATCGCTACGAAGTCGTTTACAACCACGTTTCTAAGTAGATAGCTGTAAACGACGCCGAGAGCCGTCGACCTCGTTGTGCGTTGTGTTGTATCAATAGCGGACGCACATCGACAGCCATCCGAAACTATCCGCCGAATACACTCTCCTATCGTCTGTGAATGTGTAGCTAGGATGCGGTTTACCGAAACGACGCCGAGCGCCGTCGACGTCGTTGTGCGTTGTGTTGTATCAATCTCGGACACAATTCGACGCCGATCCGAGATCATTCACCGAACCCTCTCGCCTGTCATCTGCAAAAGTGTAGCTAGGTTGCGGTTTACAGCAACGACGCCGAGCGCCGTCGACGTCTTTGTGCGTTGTGTTGTATTAATAGCGGCCGCACTTCGACGCCGATCCGAAACCATTCACCGAATACACTCGCCTGTGGTTTGTAAATATGTAGTTAGGTTGCGTTTTACAGAAACGGCGCCTAGCGCCGTCGACATCGTTGTGCGTTGTATTGTATCAATGTCAAATGCACTTCGAGGCCGAACCTAAACGATTCCCCCAAGCAAGGTAGCCTGTTGTTAGTAAATGAGTAGCTAGGTCGCGGTTCGCTAACGACGCTATTGTAACAAAGATGGTTAGCGTCTATCGAGTGGCATCTTTGGTCACGGGTATACGCCGATCTCTTGTCCCCATCCATTCCAACACCATCTACGCTGAGAGTGAGGCTTAGGCGCGACACCCGTCTGTGTAGACGGAAAACATATAGCAATCTCGTGCACTCATATACGAGTATTAGGGAAACAGAAAGCGACCGGAGGTAGGAATTTGCACCGACTGGCAACTTCAAAGCCTCGGGTAGATTCACGCATGCCCGTCTCAAGTCTAATATGAATTCCGGTACAATTTATAAATGCGAACATTCATATCTACTTTGTTTGCTAACTTAGTATTTCTAATTTATTACGTAGAATGATTTTAAGTTTGAGTCCCAGATATATTTGAATTAATTCATTGTTAACGAATATTAAATAGTTTACTTGATTGCACTGTGAAAATTACTAATTTATTTAGTATCGCAACATATCTTTTCAATTCCGCCGTTGACCGAATCGAACAGTAAATGGAAGTTTGTCTCGAGACCGAAGTTCGAGCGACGTCATTTAGCGTAAACGACGTCCATCGCAAGAAAGTCATTTCCACGTCATTCTGACCACCCGACTCGTCGAAGAAGGATTACAAACTACACGAAAAATCAGCCCTCGCGACTAAGAGATACCACCGGGTAGAACGCAAGTTCTTAATTCCTCTTATGCCGTTCAGTAAGGACTGAAACGTCACCGGAATATTTTTGGCACCTAACGTGTGAAAACCCAGCACAAGGAAGATTTTTGGCGCCCAACGTTTATAGAGAAAAATTAGCGCACAACGTTAACGAACAAGAAGGTTTTTGGCACCCAACGTTAATGAACAAAGAGATTTTTGCCACCCAACGTTAAGAAAGAGATTTTGGCACCCAACATTAATGAACAAAAAGACTTCTGATGACCGAACTTATAAGAAAAATAGATGAAGGGATTTTTGGCGCCCAACTAAATTAAACCGAAATTACCGCATCCGACCCGTACAAAAAGAGAAAATTAAATGATAACCAACCGTAAGTACATTAAATACCCTATTTTATTTCTTACAGAAGACATCATCCAATGCTACAACCAGAACAATCACAGACATCTTGGATTTACACCCTTAGAGAACCTGATTTACGAACCGAACTACAAAAAAGAAACTTAAGTGATCAAGAGACCGTCAACGAACTAAGGAAAAGGCTATCAACATACATAAGGTCACACCGTCCACAATAGTCAACCGAAATGAATCCCGAAAGCGAGGTATACGATCCATCTACAGATGAAGGATCTGAAACCGCAGGTCAACCGACTACTCAACGTCGAATAGCTATTTGCGAAATGATACGCAAATGGAATCTGAAATTCTACGGGAATACTGATCCCATTTCTTTCTTAGAAAGAGTGGATGAATTAAAGGAATGTTATCACATCTAGAAGAGTGAACTTCTTACCGCCCTACCTGAACTGCTTAAGGCACACACATTATTGTGGTACCGCAAATTCAACTATTTACCGCCAAGGTTCTTATTAAAAATGGAGGAAGAGATCAAATCCAGAACACAAGGTAACGACGAAACTATAAAAATGTACATAACCGCTATTCAAACCTTAATACGGCGTTATGATCAATATAAACCTGAATAAAAGTTAGAACGAATCTATGAAAACTTCAACCCGGAATACAAAATGTACATCCGCAGAAAAGATTTCACAAATCTTAATGAATTAATTACAGCCGGAGAGGAATGCGAAAACAATGTTGCACAAGCAAAAGTATTCAAAACACCACCGCTGCCCACTCAAGCTTTTATTTCCGAAACCGATTATCATCCGAGAAAGGAAAGAAAATCTGTTATGTCCGTAGAAACGTTCAAACAAAAACCGTCCCTAAAATCAAAATATAAACAGCAAACACCGCCATCTACGTATAACTGAGAGCAAATATGCTGGAGATGTGGAAATAAATGACACTGGAGAAACCGCTGCTACGCAAAACCGAAACTCTTTTGTTCATACTGTGGGAAATCCGACATATTAACAAAGAACTGCAATTGCAAGAGGCACGGAAACGCAAACAGCCAACTGGAATTACAGAGGTCTCCCGTAAACCGGCAAAACGTACCTCTGAAGTAAAGACCGAACCACAAGAATGGAACAAATGGCTAACCGAAATCGGCAATAAACATAAACAAAACAAACAACCGAGTGCACACAAAACAAATACCGTCCAAAATCCGACAAACACAGACAGTAGATTCTTCTTAAAAGTTGAAATCACTGGTCAATCCCTATTGGCTCTGATAGACACTGCATCTGAACAGTACTTCGTCAACGACATTGTTGCAAATAACATCGCTGAATACAACCGAATGAACAAATCCGAGACAAACTAAGAAATTCAAATGGCAAATGGTGCAACAGCCCCCATCATTACAAACATACCGGTATTAATAAAAATATAAAACCAGAAAATCAAGTTAAATGTTTGAGTAATTCTTAAATTAACGACAGACCTGATATATGGCACAGATTTCTTGAATAAATCCCGTGTGCAAATATATTCGTTACGAAAAGTATTAAAATCCACTTACACATGGCCACTACAATATAGAAAAGGAACCAACACAGTTTGTGGTCTCCAAAATCTACAAAAACCGAGTAAATCCAGTTACAACAATTTCTTACCGAAAAACTTAAACAGTTCGACATTTCCGGGCCCACTGATAAAATAAGCCACAAAATAAAACTGAAACTCAACAACACACCGATAAAACAACGATACTATCCTCGAAGCCCCACACTACAACAAGTTATAAATGAAGAAGTAGACAAAATGCTACAAGATGGCATCATATAACCGTCACATAATGCCTACACTTCACCCGTAGTCCTTATAAAAGGACCAACCGGCAAATACCGATTCTGTATTGCTTCCGGAAATTAAACCAAATAACAGAAACCGACGCATACCCCATTCCGTACATCGAAAATATCCTTAACAAGTTAAGAGGAGCACGTTACATAACTACCCTGGATTTAAAGAACGGATACTGTTAAGTACCGCCAGAACCAGAAAGCAAACTATTAATCGCCTTCACAGTACTAGGTAAAGGACTTTTTCAATTTCGAGTAACCCCATTTGGACTCCATAGTGCTGGCACAACCTTCCAAAGACTACTAGATTCAGTTATAGGACCAAAAATGGAATCTTACGCGTTCGCATACCTTGACAATCTAATAGTAACCGGAACATTCTTTGAAAATCATCTGAAAAGCCTGCAGAAAGTCTTCAAAAAATTAAAAGATGCAAACCTGCAGCTGCAAAGAGACAATTGTAATTTCTGCCAGACGGAGATCAAATATTTAGGACATGTACTTAACGAAAAAGGAATTCATACAGATTCTGAAAAAGTAGAGGCCGTAATTGAAATGGAAAACCCGAAAAGTGTTAAAGGAGTTAGAAGCTTCTTAGGAATGGCATTCTGGTACAGGAAATTCATCTCGAATTTCACACGTACAGCCTCGCCATTAAATAACCTATTAAAAAAGAAATGAAATTCAATTGGACCGAAATTCACAAACAAGCATGGCAACAATTGAAAACACAATTAACAAATGCACCTATTTTATCCTGTCCCGACTTTAACAAAGAATTCGTTTTACAAACCAACGCCTCGGATGAAGGCTTAGGAGAAGTACTATCTCAAGACACCCAAGACAACACCGGATGAGTAACAGCTTAAGCAAGTAGAACATTAACACCGGCAGAAAAAAATTACTCGACTCTAGAAAAAGAAACAATGCCAATTTTATTCGCGATAAGAAGATTCAAAATGTGCATAGAAGGATATCATTTCCGAATAATTACCGATCATCGATCATTACAATGGCTGAAAGATAAACCGAGCCGACAGGAAGAGCCGCAAGATGGTTAATGAAACTACAACAATACAGCTTCACGCTGCAATACCGTCAAGGTTCACTTAATAGAATAGCTGATGCATTATCCAGAAACCCCATCGCTAAAACCGCCGCAATCAACACAAATACAACACAAAAGTGCCAATGGGTCGATACGCTCAAAGACTATAAACTAAATAACAAAAACATCCCGACCGCAAACGAAGAAACACAAAAAGGCCAAACAAGTTGGAAACTGTGCATACCAAAATACCTCAGAAAAAGTATAATGAAAGAGAATCACGAGACACCGAGCGCAGGTGATTTAGGTACAAATAAAACAATTAACCGTGTACAATTAAATTACTACTGGCCACGAATGCAGAAAGATATACGACGATATGTACAACAATGTTAAAGCTGTCAAGAATACAAACCATCACAGCTTAAATCAGCTGGAAAAATAGGCTATGCTAGAATAAATGGACCATGGCACACAATAATCACGAATTTAATAGGACCAATAACCAGATCACCAAAAGGAAATCAATACCTGGCTGTATTCCAAGACACATTTATTAAATGGGTAGAAATTAAACCATTAAGAACCGCAACAGCTAAAAACGTAACCAAGGCACTAAAAGACAAATTCTTCTACCAATTTTACACCCCTAGACAAATAATTGCCGATAACGGTCGCAATATGTAAATAAAATTTTCCGAGACACCACCGAAACATTTGGAATATCACACAGATTAACAACCTTATATACATCTCAAGCAAACCCAGTAGAAAGGATTTACCGTGTCATAGGAACATGATCGCACAATTAGCGAAGAATAAACATAAAGACTGGGATAAATACATACCGGAAATTTGTTTCGCATTAAATACCCGCTAAACACGATTCCACAGGATTCTCACCTACATTATTAAACTTCAGAAGAAAACTACAACAACCCCTTACAGTAAAAGCCCAATCCGACCGCACTGGCGACTTAAACCAGCCCCCAATAAACGCCGAAGGACATGCAGATAAATTAAAACATCTAAACGACATCCAAGAATTAGCAAAATCAAACTTATCTAAAGCATACATGGAATAGCGTCGATATTATAACTTACGAAAACGCAACATCGAACCGCAAATTCTCTGGACCATACAAAATTAAGGAAATCGTATCTAAAAACACGATTAAATTACAAGGTATAAATGATAATAAAATAATCGGACCTGTGCACGTAAAAGATATAAAACCAACTAAAGAATACGAAGAATCAAATAACGATAACTGATAACAACAATGTATAAAAGACAAGTATAGCCGTGAAAAGTTTATTGCTAACAAATTAGTACATAAACAAACCATCCAGTATGACTTCGTTATCCCCAATTCCCACCACCCCCGAAATAACCGTATATTGCAGGTACAAACAAAGTGGAAAGCTCCGCCACTAATCGAGTTACCTATCATAATCACAAAGTCGTAGAGAAACAAAACACCTTCACCAAAAAACAAATGCAGAAGTATTCAATAAAATTATGGGACCGTCACCAACCCCACCGCCCAATACAACGCCACCACTCAACAATTCCCCTATGGACGAAGACGCTGTCATGGCCGAGACTATCAAATCCCACGAGGCATACTAAATCTATAACATCCCGCCGCCCCACATCGACCCACCAGCATCCGCCACAATGGAAATCGGCATTGCCATCGAAAACGTCTCCAACAACCATCCCAACAACAAAAAACAACTTGACAACCTGTTCCGACAACTGCTTGACGATTAACCACCAACACCACCAGCCCTAGCATCCACAAAACCGAGAAGAAAGGCGCACAAAGCGCTATACAAAAACAGCGACGTTCGTAAGCTCTTCTTGACAAAGGCTAAGCTACACCGCATGCACCAGAACCCCAATTTCGACCTGCACTACCAACTAATAACAAGATGGCACTAGAAAATAACCACCACGTCATTCCACTGCCAGCAACCTGCAGCTTACAGGAGCATCCCTTTTCCCGCGTAGTGGGGGAAGTGTAACGTTTATACAAACTGACGGAATAACGCGAAACGCGATCTAACAGAATTCCTGAAAATTCTACGCATTTTCGCTATATTCATAAATACGGAAGTGTAATTAAGGAACATTGAATTAAGGACTTCATAGACTTTAAGAGAGTGTCAAGAACCGTGAGCGAGTGTCCTAGTTTAAGTTAAAATTAATAGTAGAAGAATTGCTTAATTAAAAGCTGCATTATAAATGCTATAAAACAATTAAAAAAAATAACGCAACTTGATGTAAATACGATCCGCCAACGCCCTAAATTATTCAAGATTGCTTTGATAACTAATCACAAACAACTGAAATAACGATCACCGATTATTTAAATAGAAATTAATTAATAAACAATTAATTAAGAATATTACATCATGTTGGGCAATCGAATGGATTAAACACGTTCAGTCGTTATCCGTATCACTTTGATAGCAAATAAAGAAAGCAAGTCAAATCATTACTCGCAGAACGAAGAAAGCGAATACCAAATAAGTATAAATAAAACGATTTTACAAACCAAAAGGGAGTCTTCATAGAGCCAATTTTGTTAATAATTCCTATAACCAGGTTGACGCAGCTTCCTAAGTACCGCTCACCTGTAGATCGTCCAGTTACGAATCAAAACCGTTGGGAACGCTGTATGCTAGGAGGCCGTGTCACGATACCATACACCAGATCGCTACAAAGTCGTTTACAACCACGTTGCTAAGTAGCTAGCTGTGAATGACGCCGAGCGCCGTTGACGTCGTTGTGCGTTGTGTTGTATCAATATCGGATGCACATCGACACCGATCCGAAACTATCCGCCGAATACACTCGCCTGTAAATGTGTAGCTTGGATGCGGTTTACAGAAACGACGCCTAGCGCCGTCAACATCGTTGTGCGTTGTGTTGTATCAATAGCGGACGCACTTCGACGCCGAACCGGAACGTTTGACCCAAGCAAGGTAGCCTGTTGTTGGTGAATATGTAGCTAGGTCGCGGTTCACTAACGACGCTATTGTAACAAAAACGGTCGGCGTCTATCGAGTGGCATCTCTGGTCGCGGGTACACGCCGGTCTCTTGTCGCATCCATACCAGCACCAATTACGCCGAGAGTGCCGCTTAGGCGCGACACCCGTGTGTATATACCGAAAAGCATATAGCAATATCGTGCACTCATATACGAGTATCAGGAAAACAGAAAGCGAGCGGAGCTAGGAATTTGCGCCGACTGGCAACTTCAAAGCCTCAGGTAGATTGAAGCGTGCTCGTCTCGAGTCTAATATGAATTCCAGTACAATTTATAAACGCAAACATTTATATTTACTTTGTTTGCTGACATAGTATTTCTAATTTATGACGTAGAATGATTTGAAGTTTGAGTCCCAGATATATTTGAGTTAATTCATTGTTAACGGATATTAATTAGTTTACTTGATTACACTGTGAAAATTACTAATTTATTTTTGTCAATAAATTAGTATCGCAACATATGTTTTCAATTCCGCCGTTAACCGAATTGAACAGTAAATGGAAGTTCGTTTTGAGACCCAAGTTCGAACGACATCATTTACCATAAACGACGTCCATCGCAAGAAAACCATTTCCACGTCACTCCGACCACCAGAATCGTCGAATCAGGATTACTAACTTCACGTATAACCACCCCTCACAACTAAGAGCCACCCCCGGGTAGAATGTAAGTTCTTAATTCCTCTTATGCCGTTCAGTAAGGACTGAAACGTTACAATGGCACTATTTGGTGGGAGCATCCCAATATACTTTAGAGAAGTATTTGTGGACGGAAGTTTCCTGTTGTCAAATTTATTTTAGTAACTGCAGAAGTACAATTAATTATGGATAACTGTTCTAATGGAATACAATTTTCATTAAATGATAATATACACATTTTGAAAACTAATTTGTCTACATTTACGAATGCTAGAAAATATTTTAGCATATTTGTAACTGCGGCTCTGTTCAGTAGTGGGAATTATATGTTAAAAGTTTAGGTAGTATTTAAGGTTACCACTTATTTATAAGTAAAATTTAATTTATTTATGAAAAGTTACACCATCATTCTTCTTGTTAAGATATATTGTCGAACTTCGGTATGTTGCTACAGCACAATACACTATTGTTATTAATTTAAAATCTAAATTAAGCAAAAACAGTTGAAATAACTATGCTCGCAAAAGGTTCATCGGTTGCGAAAAAAATCGTATTTTCACCATACTAGCGTTGACACAATATCTTGCTTATCCTGTTTCTATACCTTTCTTTGTTCTGTGATGTTCCTTCACAAAGATAATTTGACATTGAAGTTTCGCAAATTACTAACGCATTTAACTGTGATATTATCAAAAAAAGATTAATTAAGTTGAGCGAGTAAAATTATAAAGTTCCTTTAACTATTCACACAAAATACGGAATCGTATAGGTAAACTAGTATCTTAGATATAAGAAGAAAACTAAAAATTTCCAGATGTGCATATTGGCAGGCACCGGTTCGCTTCAGAAAACCGACACTATTGCTGATCAAGTCCTTGAGTATTCGAACGAATTATTTAGTTGTTCTATGCTATTGCGATGATTTAGGACGTAATTAATCCAAAGGTATTAACGTCGCGGCTCGAAACAGATAGCGCATAGTAAGTAATTAAAATTAGTACGACCTTGCTATTGATAGTTTCTTGTAATCTTTTGCTAGAGCCAAAGAAACAGCGACTTACAGGGTCAATTCAGCACACAGTTAATTCTTGGACCATCGGGTCAAGCATAATACATTTAATTACCTTGCCTCATAAAAGTCAATGTCTAGAAGCACAAGCTACCAAAAGAATGTTTTACCTTCTACACATTGGCACGAAAAACGTGTTCCAGTTTTGTATAAACCCACAAAGAATTATCATACCAGCAATTCTATTGTATTTCGACGTTCAAAAAAACAGCGAAAGATTATATTTAATATTCAACGTTAGAGTGAGTCACTTCCTAGGCAATAATGCAACATTACAGTTCCATGCAATTAACCATAATAAATATTAATATTTAAGCCTTATGAAGTCAAAGTTTAAATCAAAAGAACCATTATTAAGTCTCTACAAAGAATTATATAAAACATCACAAGTAAAGATTAATAGATAACCTGAGATCGAGAATAACGATTCAGTATGAAATCACGCTCATGCTGATAAACAAAAATCCAAAGCTCAAAACATTAGGAAATGTCTTAATGCGTCAAATCCACGACCCAAATAAAAATAGAGCTTCGCCTAAAAGTTCAACAACAGAACAAGCAACGAATACATGAATTATCAACAACTTCAGAGAAGTTTCTAAGAAACGGAAAGATCCGAAACCAAAAGTAAGTCCAATTAGATAAACAACTCTTCAGCGTAGTAAAGTTGAAAAATATAACTCTAGACACTAAACCGTAAACTAATTCAAAGAAATAATAGCTCGGTGATCATCGCTAATATAAACGAGAATTATTCTTATAAACGTCTCTTCCAACAGATAACCTAAAGCTAAAGAGAACTTATAAGCTAATAAAGAATAACTATCTAATTAATTTTGAATAGCAGCAACTCAAACTAAACTAAAAGGAAACCAAGGTAATGATGATGCCAAAAGTAAAAATAAAGTAAAGCATTCAACCTTAAAGAATTCGAAGATCACTCACTCGAGCTATAGTACAAAGTATAAGAACAAGTAAGTAAAGTAAGCAAGTTTACGTTCTAGGAGAACGAAGATCCTAAAGGATACGACCAATCTGAGAGAAGTTCAGAAAAAAAGAAGTCGGGAGAAAGTAATTTAGATGACACCGTTAGCTATGACGGAGTTAAACTAATATAAGTCAATCAGGATAGTTATTTTGTTCAGGTTCTGTAGGAGCAGATACCCAAGGGTCCAGATCGGAAACATACCAGATTCCGTCTGGAGCATTTAATTTATTATGAAATTCGTAGGTGTAAGGAGAACATTTTCGAGAAAGCAAGATAGGTCCAAAATATTTAAGAGCTAATTTACTCGAGAACTAAGGAGCAACATCTAAGATACCCTTATTGTGTCTCAAGACCACGTCACCAAAATCTAAAGATAAAGGACGTCGTTGGAGATTACAAATTCGCGCATTACGCAGATAATATTTTATTTTTATTTATTTATATCATCGTAGAGTTGTTTATAGTTATAATCATTAATGTCTGTAGGACGTTTAGGATCGACCAACCGTTCATCATCCTGCGGCGGCCTTCCAAAATCATTTTCATAGAGCACGTGTTCCCTACCAAACAACGCGAAGGAAGATGTACAACTGATAATTTCGTGCTCAGAAGTTCTAAGCGAACAATCAACTTGCTGTAAATTAACGTACAAAGTTCTTTGATTCTTCTCGACATATGAAGATAACATTGTTTTTAACACTCTATGCACTCGTTCAGCGGGATTAGCTTGAGGATGGTATTTATCTGTATATAAAACATAAGCAGGATATCGCTCACAGAGACCCTTGGACATACGACTATGAAATTGAACTACATTGTCAGATATTATGTATTGCGGAGTGTCGAAAACCAAAAAGACATTTCCTTCAATACATCTCACCAAAGAACCATCAGTAACAGTACGCATAGGAAAGAATAACGAGTATTTCGCAAAGTAATCGGACACCACTAAAATGTACAAGTTACCTTTAGTAGAAGGCGGCAAAGGACCCACGAAATCAATGCACAACATTTGCCATGGTTGATGAGGACGCGCACGCGGAACTAAAAATCCAGGGGCTGACTTATGTACGACTTTGTGTCTCTAACAAACAAGGAATCTATGTATATACTTTGCTATTTCGCCACGCATTTTGGGCCAATAGTAACGAGCGACAGGACGGTTATCCATCTTAAATACCTCCAAGTGACCTGCAGTAGGTAAGTTATGATGTTTGTGTAACAACGCAGAGCGGCAGCCCTTTGGAACGACAACCTCCAGTCGTGTTTGTTCAGAACAGGATGCTACAGATTGGTCATGGATGTATTTGTATATAGCACCTTCATGTACCCGCCAAAGAGGATAGCAACTTGGCTGGTGAACGATCTTCCTGCGAAGAGTATTGTACTACTCATCTGCAGACCGAGTAATAGCAACGCTAAGATTAGCAGGAGCGACAGTAGGTAGAGTAACAAAACGCGAGAAAGCGTCAGGAACTACGTGATCCTCGCCCTTACGATGTACAACCTCAAAATTGTATTGTTGCAGACAGACGGCCCAACTGGCCAAATGTCCGAAAAGACAATGTAACCTATGAATTCAGAGCAGAGCAAGAGGGTCAGTTATGATGGTCAATTTCATGCCTTCAACATAAGGATGAACTTATCAATTGCCCACAGCACCGCTAAACACTCTTCTTCTGTAGTGCTATATTTGCTTTCGGCTTCCATTAGGGATCGACTGATGTGACGTTTCGTTTTCCTCTATTGGTGTCTAGGCAGAAAATTATTTATAATTATCTCAGGTAGTCTACAGCCGGGTGGGCCTGCTTCACTCATTTACAGGAATGCTCATTAACGACGGGTTGAATCATTCATACCTAGTTAAACTGGTTATTAAATAATAAGTCAGTAACACCTTCATAAGTTATGTATTATAAATAAAAACAAATAAATGGTTATTTACAAAACGAGTATGAAAAGTACAAGAATAAAAATAATGATGGAATATTTACAGTAATTAACTACGCGTTCTCTAACACTAAATTAAAATCGACGGTTACAAATAAACTAAATACATGTTCTGAAATACTACAATTAATATGTACACAATGAAGCAATCATGCAACGGTAATTAATTATTTGTAAAGCGCAAGCAATATCAGCAACGATCATTATTCGCAGGGAACGGTTCATTCAGGCTAGCATTAACTTTTAATGGCGGACGGTGGACAAAGTTAAATTCTCGTTAATGTGATTAATTGAACGGCGCTTCTCGTAAAAGGGCTTCAATCAACAACAATTGATTTATACAAGTCTTTAGCGAATGCTAGAATACACTTGGAAGTTGTCTAGAATCCACGCTCTCGGCGAAGATGCATAAAACGGGAATAATCGACCTAGAGGAATTGCTGATATCCTGATACTGACAATAATTTACGGCCGCGATGTCTTGCCCAGCAACTGCCTATTACACTGGGCAACTGACAGAAGCGTTTCAAGCATCCTCTACGAGTCTGCGGGATTCGAGCGCCAATTCCTATGGGGCAACTGTGGTGTTAGAACAAGGCAGACAACCTATGAGGCGGCGAAACTTCATCTTGGCTGTTACCCTTTTCAACTGCCTAACTGAAGAATCGTGTGACGAGCTCTACTGCCAAGGCACCTAGATTTCGTCAGCGACGGCACGAAGGTTTTACAACTTCCAGGCGTAAACCATGTTCGCCGGTTCAATCATGTGTTTTAATGTAAAAGTTGGTTCTGCAAACGGGCCCTGATAAGGGAGCGTTCTTCGGGTCTATTGTTTCGCGCTCGGACCTTGAGCGCAATCAAATGTGTAGTGAATCGGTTCGAAGTAGACACGAGAGTGCCTAGCTCGCTTCGCGTTTGAACGCAAAGTTCTCGTATATCGATGCGGCTTGCTCCGCTGTTGAAAGCTAGGTTTCGCAGTCAAAAGCGAAGGCTTCGGTATATCGGTGCTACTCGCTCCGCGGTTCAAAGCGAAGTCCTTTTTAGCGTGCCTTTGTCGCTTATTTTATACCGTTTTGATACGTGGTATCTTTATTTCACTCGCGTACTTTATTTTCTATTTCAATTCTGCGCTTTGCAGTCGCTCGGTACTCGTAATTTATAACGTGTACATATTTAAAATGGCGGTATCTCATTTTATATATACAATTATCTTAACTTATTTTAATTACATACATTATTAGTAATTTATCTAA
>JAHWXV010110273.1:0-20782 GCA_024586415.1 Phrixothrix hirtus
ATATATATATATATATATATATATATATATATATATATATATATATATATTCGGTGCTCAGTGGCGCCATATCCTGGAAACCGGCTAATTATCAGACCGCCCTTGTATACAATATTTTTTGCTAATCTAATAAATTAATAGATCTTCGCCAAAATTTATATTTTATTTTATTAAATTTACAATTCTTTCGGTAGTTTAACTTTTAACAAAGTAATACCATCATCAGAATTAACATAAAATTAAAATTATTTCAAGTTACAAATATAATACTATGATAAATATAAAATGAACAATAACGATGTTAATAAAATAAAGTATAAATTTGGGCGAAGACCTATTAATTTATTAGATTAGATATGAATACGCCCAATTTCTCATTATATTATTATTTTTTGCACTTTCGAAAAATTTGAAATCAAAACGGTCGAAAAATTAACATTGCAACATTTTACCATTGACAGATAATTCGACTTTTGAATGTATGCTACTCCTCATATACTATTTAAATTTTATTTACGAAGCACTTTCAGCAATATGTTATTCTTTTCACTTGCGGAACTAAAACGCCACATTTAGTTACTTTATAATCTCTCGAAACATTACTCCTCTTGCGGAATTAAAATGAGCACTTTAACCCCTGGGATATAATAGTATATTATATACTAAAGTGCCTCTTTTAACCCTACATTATACTGATTTCTAAACCTACTGTATTTAAGAAAAACACATTAATTTATACATTCAAAATATTTTTTACAAAAAAATTAGTTTACAATAAATTACTGTTTATCATTGGGTGTCACTACTATTACTTTAGTTTATACGCGTTTCTTCCGTAAGAATTTCTAATGCACACCTTTGGAATGTTCACAACATACAATATCACTAGATTTGTCGCACATTTGAAGTATTAGACTTCTTTTAGTTGTGACAGAACTTACACGCACCCTTCAGCTTCTTTTTAGGTTGTTGAGCTGATGGTTGAGGATCGCTTTCTTTCTGCTAGTAGTATCTTGCTGTCAAAAAAGCTTTTATATCGCTTGCGAGCGTTTGAATTTGAGAACGATTTTGTAGATGCTCTACGATAAGTTGAAGAGAAAGATATTCTAAAAAAGTTTTTCTTCTCTTCGGAACGCCAATTGGTTGCATAGACGAATAAAATATTTATCAATTTATGGTTGCTATGTTCAGCAAGTCGTAAAAAAGTACCATTGGCCATCATTTTGTAATTCTTGATCTACCATAAGCTGCGCAAATTTTGTCGACAGTGTCAACTCCTCCTTTTGTCCCATTATAGTTTAGAATTATATCCGGATTTCCAGTTTCAATGTCAATTTTGCTATCACTATGCATAGTTGAAATTAAAAGTACACAATTGTTTTCTTAGTGTGTAGGAAACTAGCGTGTTTCATTTAAGTACCCAAATACTGTTGACCCATTCGCTTTATTTTATTTTTCATTGGAAGAAATTCTGAAGAAATAATAGCTTTATTTTTTCGAAGAGTACTTATCATTGTAATTTTCTTTTTTAAAAGTTCTCGAAATAGTTCATAACTCGTGTACTAGTTATTGGTCGCCAAATTTCGGTTATGATTCTCAAAAGGTTTCACTTGCCTCTGCACAATATCACTGGGTTTATTTGAAACTTTCTACTATCCTTCCCTTTGAGAGCCAACATAAATCTCCATGTGTCCTGTATAAAACATCTTTGCATCACATAGTGCAAAGATTTTTATACCATACTTAGCTGGTTTGCCGGGTATATAATTTATCCAAGAACACCGTTCTCTGAAAGCAATCAGCATCTCATCAATGGTTGCATACTCGTTAATTTCGTAAATATTTTTACAGTTATATACAAATTCATCGAAGATTGATCGAATAGCTGCCAATTGGTCACTAGCTGTTCTTGTATATCTCGTTCTACGATCATCAAACCTCATCATACGAAGAAGAATAGGAATCGCATGTAACTCCTACAGCCCTAAGTATTTCAGTACCAGTTCCGTCAAATACCCAAAGTTTCAATACATCTGTGTGGTTTCCTTTTTTCAAGCCAATCATGAAAAGTGCACCAAATAGTACCATTATGTCTTCTTTGCTGGTAGATTTACAATTTATTGGTCTTTTATATTTATTTTGAACATATTGAATCTGTATATTAGTCCAAGACGCAATTTTATGGACCATACTTTGTGTAGAAAATTTCATAAATGCACTACATTCATTTTTTAAATCACGTGCGCAAAGTTTCACTCCAGGGAGAATTTCCAGTTAATTTTTTGGAGTATTTTTCGGGGTTTGTCAAATGAAGTCTTTTGCAATTTGTTCTTCCGTTTTTACCGAAATTAACTGATTCGTTATTACTTCCCGCACTTATAGATTAATGATTATCGGAACCTAAACATTCAAACGCACTTTCATGACAACTTCCTTATTCAATAGTCGCATCTACATCTTGATCATTCTCCTCGTCAGAAAGTTGCTGAATAATTCGTGGAATACCTTCTCGAGGAATAAATATTGACTTATAGATAAAAAATATCATATTACCAATACCTGTAATAATCAATTAACAAAAGTTGGATTTCATTTAAATTTAGTGTCAGTAACCGTCGATAAGGCAGAAGAGAATGTAAAAACTAAAAATTCGTTAGGGAATAGTAAGCATTCAGTTGTTACTTTCATGCTAGTAAGTAATTTATAAAACATGACCAAAAAACAATTGAATATATTGACTAATACATAGAAATTATTATTAACTCAATTAAAATTATAAATATAATAGAAATATGTTACTTTTATAAGAGATTACTTCCGTCTTGTCTAAACAATTTATAACGCAAACAAGCGTGACGCGTACTGAGGACTGGTAACTAACTAACGAAAATTATTACCTTTGCCCTATTGTATTCTAAACATATGTCCTTCAAAATACTCAAATTCTTAATCACTGTTACCAACTTTTATTCTTGCGGCGTAAGGTTAAATGTGAAATTCATCCTCAGCACGGGGCACGCTTGGAGGAAAGTTAAAAAAGTCGCTCTAGTCATGAAAACAAGTGACTAAATAAGGCGTTTTAGTCCCGGAAGTGCAAAAAAGCTATTAAAAAATTTGCATAAAAACAATATTTCAACTAATGTACACCAAAATAAATTTTAAATATTCTGGAAGTAGAAAATATTACATTTATAAGAACTTCAAAATTAATTTGATTAATGTGCTAATAAATATGTTTATTTCTTTAAGAATATATAATGCACTGAAAAACGATATGAAGTTTGACATCATTATTACGAATAAACCTGTTTAATTAAAAGTTAAAAAATGAATACTACACAAATCTTGAAGGTGTAAGTCAATTTATTTAAAATAGGGTACGCTTTCAAACTGTATTAATGAATTTTGAAACATTTACAAACGCCAATATAAAGTTTATGAGACCCACTTGTAAATATGGATGAATAGAACTGTAAATCAACATCTAATTTTCATCAAAAAACAAATAATAAATACTTTTTTGCTTTGAAGTTTTATAATTTAGATGTAATAATACTACAAATCAATAACAAACATTTATTGATACTCCTGTCAATTTTTTATATTTACTAATTATATTTTACGCTTGATGTTCACAAGTTCATAAATTAATATAAATTCCAATCTTAAAAATAATTAGCATGTTTTATTATACAAAGCTTCGAATAAGCAATGAACTGTTTAGCGTAGGCGTGTGAGAAAATAAATTACTTCAAAGATGTTTTGAATATTTAATCAAAGTTGTACATGCAATTTTTGATTTACTATTTATTGTATCCCACGCAAATATCAATTAGTTTACAATTATACCTTAGGCAGTAGAAATATTAGTTAATCATTAATATTGTCATTAACAATTATTATTATTGTAAACAAATTTTGTTGTTTGTCAAAGCAGAAAATTCAATAACCAGCGCGACAATAATAATAAAATTAGTAATGTGTTTCTTAAAATTAAAATATGTTATCGTAATACATAATTGCTTATACAAATATATTACCAATTAATTTATTAGCCTTTCTATTTACAAAAGAAAAATATAGATTAATCATTGAAAAACGTCCCCTTCTACAGGGTGTCCAAAAATAACTGACAGCTTATGGCATATAGAGCACAATTTCCTTATAATTTTCTATTGTAAAACGGTTTCGAATTTAAATTTAAATCATATAATTTGCTCTAAATACAATCCTGTCTACTAAATAAAAGGAATTATGAATTGAACAATAGTAGCAACGTACTACTGTATCTTAATATGCTTATAGAAACACGCAATATTTGTTTCGGACGTGGTTGCAATAATTTGACCTATAAAAGTTCTTTGGCCTTGTTTACTTTCTGGGAAATAAAAAAACAATTTTAAGTCCGTTGTTACGTTCTAAGATTTGATTTTGAAACTTATTGACAACTTTCTACCAAAATTATTCGTTAAAAACACAAGAATCTAAATGTTGTATCGTAACTGTCAGTACAATTAATGTTGTTTTAAAATTTATAACGGGTTCAATGGAGATATTCTAAAATGGAATAAGCATTCCTTTTAAGAGGACCAGTAACAATATTATTCCCTAAAAACTACTATTGTAAACAAAAACAGCTGTTTATCTATTTGTTTTGCTTCGCAAAAATGTTATTTAAAGTTTTCGCTTATCTGTTAGATTCGTATATCGGAGATTGAAAAATACTATGCTGAAATATGTCAGATAAAGTGACAAAATTATTTTAACATTACCTTCCGAAATAACTATTTTTAGAAACAAACATATGTTCCATAATACAAGATATATCGATTAGTAATACCCTTCAAGTGTATCGATCTTATTATCCAGCATGACACACACACCAGAGTTGGACTTGGTACTATAAGCGTGAATATTGCGAAAACTACACGTTTTTGAAAGTTAAATAACAGATTTTGTTCTATTCATCATAAAGTACCTACGGTTTGCGGAGGTTACTTAGCTTTGGGAATTCATTTAACACCTTTTTCCTGGTCTTGCAGCTGCAAAACTCGTGCAATTTCTTAGGTCTGGGTAACACCATGCCAATACAAATCTATGATGTACTGAGAAACACAACACCATATTCTAGTAGGGCATGGTCTTAACTTTTTCATTGAAGAGTTACTGGTATATAACATTAGACTGGTTGGCAGACAAATTTCAACGTTACTTTGGTAATTTGAATGAAAATAAACTGATATGTAAACAAGCCAGAGAATTTCAGGTATCTAAATCATCAGTGGTATATATTTCAATGGAATACCTAAAATGTTGTGACTAATGCAGAACGCACTGGTCTCCCTGCATCTAACGCTGCGGTATATTAGATACCGAACTGTATTGTAGTTTAGTAAAATTACTCGTCATTTAATAGCTATCATGGATATCCACATCGCAGTTACTGTTTTGAATACGTTTACAATAATTAACTTACGACATTAAGTTGTTCAACTTGTATAGTCATTGAAAATTACTTCTAAAAGAACTACATAGGTATAGGTATAGATTTTAGTTAAAATATTTACTTTCAATCTATCTCCTCCGCGGTTTGACTTTAGGATATTTGATTTCACTGAATATTTATCGATGTTCGTCAATGATATCAATGCTAAAGGCTTATCATAATAACGGGCGAGTAAACCATTCCGTGATCGGTAGTCGATACCTTAAGTTATAGTTATCTCTGCGTCAAACAGTTACTGCAGGATAAATTGAATAATGCTTGACTTAACTGTTTGTCCAAGATAAGGTATCATTAAATGGCAAGCAGCTTAGGAGAAACTGCGTGATCATATTGATAGCAAAGCGATGTTTAATTATCTACAGATAAACTGTTAAATTTGATAATACGCCATAAAAGTTACATTTTATGAGTAAACGCCATGAAAAATACATCAGAAAATTTCCTCAGAGATGAACTCCAAGAACGAGAAGAATTTGACAACAATTATACTACTCAATTAATGCGCTGCAAGATTATAACTTATCGTCAAGTGATCCGTAGAGCACCATATATACAGTTGTATTTTACCTGTTAAAAATTTATCCCTATATTTGAATAATAACACTTCCTGAAAATATTTCAAAGAAAAAAAAGATTCGCTAACAATAAAGAAAATATATCAAGTTAACAAATAAAACAGTTACCCAGAATGTTTATAATTTTTAAGCTAACAGTAAGTAATCCGTTACTTTGGCCACCGCAGTCAGATCTATCATACTTACTTATTGCATAATACAAACAATTAGAGAAAATATTTCCAAACCAATAGGGAGAAGAGGGCATCGAAGACTAAATATTCAAAATCCTATTTCCTTGAAATTTCTTGAAATATGTCTTGTAAGCAACATAAGCTTCCATCAGACAAATTTAAACTTTTTTGTTCTGCCACAAATAAAGGCAATTTTCTTTAAAACATGAATACTAACTGCATCGAGAGTTGCATGTGATGAACAAAAATTCAATTAGGTTATGACCGACAATCTTATAAAGTAACATAAGGTTGCAGGCAACCAAGGTGTTGGATCGACACCAATTACTAAATAAAGACGAAACATTACCTTACTTCGGCAGCTTTTGAAAGTCATAGAATGAGCTGACAACATTCTAGCAGCCTAGAACCCTCAACCACCAACTATAGACAGGCAGCTGTCGATAATTCCAAATTCTTCTTATTTTACTTAAAAGTGTAATCTGATACCTCTAATGTTGCACGTGGTACGTTTGCTTTTGGTTTATTACTACGTATCTGGGTTTTGGTATATTAAATACATTGAGCGCA
Organism: Phrixothrix hirtus; assembly: GCA_024586415.1. NCBI lineage: Eukaryota > Metazoa > Arthropoda > Insecta > Coleoptera > Phengodidae > Phrixothrix > Phrixothrix hirtus. Next base: position 6,825 of record JAHWXV010110273.1, read on the forward strand.
AGTTACTAAATTTTAATTGAATTTCAAAATTATTTCCTTTTCTTATTCTTTCTGAATTATATCGTGTTTTAAATTTTTAATTACAATACAACAAGGCTACAAGTCTTAGGCAGAGGCCATTATTTGTAGTAAATATTTAGTTTGTAACAAATTCCGTAACTTTCCAAAGCCAAATGTCAAAACGAGTGCTGACCGCGAGTTACAGAAAACAATTTCTAAGACATTTTCCATTTCCAATTTGTTTATGTAAATAAAACCGTAATAATTATGTAAATATCTGATATAAATTGTTATGCAAACTGTATATAAAATTTTCCTCAAATAAAATCCAGTTAAATAATTAAATATAACTTTCATTAGATGTTAAAACAAATATATTTCTGTAAAGATTGCTAAACTGTAATAACATAAATTGTATTTAAACAATCAGGAACAAACAGTTATAAAATTTCTTTCAAAGAATAATGTTTAAACCGATATGATAAGGTGATTTTAAGAAAACGCGACAGCTGCCAGCCGTCGAGGTAAAATACAAACAGCCTTGCTAGAATTTTGAGTTAAATTTAAGATACGAGTAAGTAAAAATCAAAGCAGTGTTTAAACAATATTTTAAGAAAGAAAAGTAACAATTAAACGGTATTACAAACCAAGTTTGATTCCTATAAGAAATTAAAATAAAAATGTATATTCTAACTTCAAAACTTTCAACTAATTTACGTCAATGGCAATTAACCATTTTGGTAAAAGATGTGATAAATTCAAATATAACATTTGGCAGGTTCAAAAAATTGAAATATTAGCTTTTACAAAAATATTAAAAATTTGCATAAAATAATGAGGGCATTCGACAAGAAATACAATATTAAACTTCTCTGTGTACAATCATACACACACAAAAGTTTTCTTGACATCATCTCCTAGAGTTTAGTACGTTTCACGCCAGTATACAATCACATACACCGGGAGCAGCTTATTAGGCACCATCTCATAGAACTTACTATGTTTCTCGTCAATGTACAATTACATACCCCCAGGAGTAGCTCATTTAAACCAACCCTCAGGATTTACTACGTTCCCTGCCTATGTACAATTACATACAGGGGAGGCCAGCACTTCCCATTAACGTGAAAATATTCTGACTTAAGATACCATCTTCAAAAGAACCGCCACTGAGAAACTTATTCTACGACTATACGTTCGTTCCCTTAAAAACAACCGGAACTTGAACAAAATCTTAAAGTGAAACATTGCAATGCACCACTGCGATCATTGCAGCTATACATTTAAAAATAGCTACCACAAAGAAGTATATAAAACTTACCTAGTTTAGTGCAAGCTTCAGTCTTCAACATCTGACTAGTCTGCAAATTCAATTTGCATTTAAATTTATCACAACCGCATTGCGAGACAATTCGACTTCTTAGCATTAATATCACAGATTGCCACCAACAAAGTAAATATTCGAACACCATTTTACAAAATCGGTCATTAAAGCGTCTTTAACAAATGACACAAGCGCAGTACGTTTAAGGAGAGCCGTTTAATAAGCAGTAGCGAAACTACAATTAAAGTATTCCATTTTAGTATGAAAATCTTAGAAAAATGATAATCCCTGTAAATAAATTAGATAGATAGCTGTATTATACTTTAAGGAAATGTACTAATGATCTTTTATTTCAAATTCAATAAACGTCTAAAAACGTAGTATGCATTAATAATTGAACTAAAACACAAACAACTAAAAGTAAAATAAGCTACTTCCTATCCATAAGAAAAGTCAGAAGATTTTGAGAAACGTCGCATTTTTGAACATTTTCTAAGCATCAAAGAATGTCAATAAATAAGTAAAATAATTAGAAATACTCAAATAAAATAAAATTAACTAATGCAGAGGCTTATCCAACCTAAAATTCATTAGACTGTATATAGTATAAGTCAAAAATTTTAAACAATTGCCCGCAAAATTGAAATGCTTCCAAAAGGAAGAATATCAAAAATTCAAAAATAAATAAAAGTATGCAGACATTTTAAAACAAACAAATAAACCAAGAATCAAAAGTAAATAAGCTTAAGCACAAGTCCGCGAAAGCATATAGCAGAAGGCAAACAAGTAAAGGACCCTAAGAGAAAAATTGCGAACAAGTATGAAGTGTCTCATAGCCATATTATTTACTCAAATAAATTTGTCTGTTTCGCATTAATAATAATAATATATATATATATATATATATATAATTTAGAAGGATTCGTTTGTCGACTGGTATCGAGTCCCTCGATAGCTCAGTGGCAGAGTATTATCGCTTAAAGCCAAAGGTCCTGGGATCGAACCCCAGTCGAGGAATAAATTTTTCTAAATAACTTTTAAATATCTATAAATATATATATATATATATATATATATATATATATATAAATCTTTGTACTTATATTCCGTTAATGACAAATTACTTTTCGTTTAATTCACTGACTGATATCAATTTTAAGCTTTAACAAAACACTTACATATGGTGTGCGTTTACTATGATCTAATTTAGTCGACTTGTAGAATCTAGGTCTTGCAAGGAATTTCTTTGTTGCGGTTCTCTAAATTGAGTTGGTGAAAGTGGATACCCAATTCAATCTGATCTGGATCGTGTTAGTTGCCCTTTTAGGATTTTTGATGAATAATGTAGTTGGACTTCTACCTTGAACTTGATAGTGAAATATGTTTATCAGCTAACTATTCTTTCTACCTTTATGCGACATTTGCACTGGACACTTGTTTAGATTATCTAAGTAGATCAAAACTAGAATCCAAAAGACCTCGATTTTTGATAATGCTGAGCCTTATATTCACTTAGGGTTTCCATGACAACAAGTTTTATAAAATTTGTTTCCACCGATCGTGTGTATTATTCAAAAGTATGTCCATTACTTTTTATTCGTAATTCGTTGAATTTTCCGCGATGTGGTTCAAACTTTATTTTATATTCTTTCTCGCTATTTTCCGCACTTACTTATTTAATTGTCGCATGTCTAAATTTTAGGAATTTGTTTCCGTCGGCGTCTTAAAACTTGTAAACTTTAATCACTTCTTAAACTTTTACAAAAACTAATTTTAAAGAAATATTTTAGGTTTGCCTTTATTAGTTGAAACTTTAATATATTCTTATGTTGATTACGGGTTACATAATTATTTAATTAGTGTGTAATGAACAATGCCAAGATAATTAAAACATTTGGAGATTATACAACGGAGCTCCAAATACTTCATAGGGAGTGCCTAAATCTAATTTACATTCACCTCCTAAAACTAAAAAATTGTCACAGGCTAAACTGGAAGTAACGCACGCGACAAGTAAAATCACGGCCGGCAAACCTACAGTGAAGCAAGGCTTGGTTCATCGGTACTTGCGAGGTTGAACACTGTTAGGCTAAGATAAATCGGTAAAAAGTAGGCGCCACTGTCCTTAAGTCGAAACTGCTACTAGGTAATGTTTGTGGAAACACCCTGTATGTCAAGATATTAAGACCTACTTTTGGAGTTGAGAGAGATATTGTAATGGTACTGCAGGTACGGGATCAAACTGTACGAGAAGATATGCTAAACTCAAATTGTTCACTATTTATGACGACTCCTATATATTGAGGAGTGTTAACTTTAATATAGTTTTGGAGTGATCCCCCCTTTTTGTAATTTACTGTTCCAAAACTACGTTCAACTATGAGAGTAAGAAAATACTACGATGCTTTTGATGTGCCCTGTATATTAAAATTGATGCGAATCGGTCACAAGAATCTTTAGTTCAATTTAACGCCGTGCACAAATTTCAATTGAAGTTTGCTGAAGGTGAATTATCTAAAGGCAGATATTAGGATTGACCACCCTGCCTATTATTAAAAACCAAGCTAACTGAACTTTAAATTATTATGCAAGCTCTATATTTCCTTTGAAATAAATACTTTATAACTTTTCTTTTATTGGCAAGTCATGGGATCAGTTCTAAATTTGTTTAACGTGCACTGTATAAATATGATAGCAAGTAAAATTTACGCTGTTAACATAAAAACACTAATTCAGCACAAAACACGTTATCTAATTAACCTTTCAAGTGGACACATTTATACACAAATTTGTCAATACACAATGGTAAAATGCTTGTTCCTTAAGTAAAATTAAACTAACACGGTACACATTAGCCCATGAAAGCGAGATTTGTACGTAAGGTCCTTAGGAAGCCACAATGCCTTTTCAGGTAAATGAGAAATTACTGACAAATTTAAAGGAGGCGAATATGGATTACATTGACGACACCTGTATGAGAAAACACATGTTAAACATAAACAATTGAATGGGTACCTAGATCATTAAAGGTGTCATTAAATAGTTTGAATTACTATAGTACAATTACGATATTTACAGAAAATTAGTTTGCAACAATTTACAAATACTAAAATAACTTGTGATAATCAAAAATGTTTATTTAGCCAGTAATTACTAAAAGTCATGATCTATTCGTTTCATTTTCCCCCAAATAAACTTAAGCAACAGTGTCCCTTTTTACTACGTTACGTGAATTTGCAAACTAAGATGGTCTCACAGTTCGTTATAATTTACCTAAAATCAAAGGTAACGGATCTCCTTCTTTAATATAGGCAAAAATATGTGGATAGCACTTACTATTTTGGTGCTTTTAGCATTGATGGACTTACGATGAAAGCTGTCCTTTGTGTTCCAATTAATTGAATATCCTTCTTGGGTAGAAGTATACTAAAAAGGTAGATACCTAATTCTTGCCAAATTTATGTTCCCAAATTATTTTCGGAAACCTAACTTCGACACAATTGGCGTAGTGGCACACTAAAATTTTTACAAAAACAGTTTGAGAATCTAAAAATTGAAGACACAAAGCACTAGCGAAGATAACGTTTACTCTCCGCGAACTTTATCGCTTAAAGTTTGTCAATTAAGTCACTAACAGATTTTGATTTCCCACGAGAACCCGGTTATTCCTTATCGCTACCTCGAAATTGGCGTAAGTCTTCTTGCAGCGTTTCATAAACGTCCTGTTCGCACAGCTAACTTTTAAACAAAGTTTTCGCACTATGATATACATTAATTATTGTATACTTGCTTTTATGGTTTATTCGCAACGCTGTGGCATTAAAATCACCCTGTCGCGTGAGTTTTTACATTTCAACTGTTTATTAAATCAACAAAGCTGGGCTTACCGTCTGTGAAAATGAAAAAATAAAGTTCCTTTAATATCATCGATTTCTACTATGCGTTTTTAAAATGAATAATTTTATATATTATACGAGGTGCACTTAACTAATTTTCTGTTTTAATCTATTTATTCTTTAGGAAAATGGCTTCTTAACCGATTTTAAAAAGTCCTACTTTAATTAAATTCGATAAATAGGTAATGTACACAGTAGTGCAAGTTTTCCAAAAAGCAGCAAGCGCTGACAAAATATTAGAATCAGTTACTAACTTTAGCCAACGATCGTGAAGGATATAAATTATTATTGTTCACTTGATTGTTACATCCGAATTTGGCATTAATTTAATTTAATTTAATTATATTTTATTCCTATCAAGCGCTGTAGCTGCTGCAGAATTATTTAAACGAAATTATATAGTTACAATAGTGAACTTGTAGGAGGGAACTAGTAAACTGCGAGTAGATGTTCATTTTTCAGATATTTTTGAGCGCAATTGTAAGGAGTTCATTTTATTTAGATGCCATCATATGCAAAGATTTTTCTGTATGCCAGATTCATAATCTGACTACCTTCTCTAAGTGGTAGTCATCGGTGAAATGTTGATATCCCAAATATGCCTAACACCAAAACAAATAGGTTGGTGATTAACTCCTGTTGTCTCATTATTAATAGAAGTACTGTCATCTTTAAACCGTTAGCGCTATTGAAATGCCTCGCTGCATCTACGGGTATCATCATATTGTGCTTATACAAGGGGTGCTGTATATGTTTCAGGAATCGAGTACCTCCATCGTTGTTAAAGAATCATAGATGGTACTATCGTAAAATATGACATTTTCTAGGTTATGTAGCATTAACAGCTGAGTAAAATATCGTTTAGTAACGTTTGTATTTAAGAGTAAAATAAACAACTATCGATAAAAATTAAATTAAATCGGGAACATTTCGTGCAATGATTTTTTATGATTTTAAAAGTAATTTAACGCATCAACAATGTATGGATCGTCTTGTTTCGGTTTTTGGTAACGATACACCATCCAAAATAACAATTTATCGCTGGTTTTAATCCGCGCACTAGTGTTGTTTCAAAAAGCAATTGATGCTGTGCGTGAGAATATTGAGATGGATCGGCATGCGACACCGTGAAATAGAATCCACTCTTGGCATTGACATAAAATAAATATCAACGATTTTGCATGACCATTTAGGTGTGAAAAAATTATGTGCCCGATGGATTCTATACAATTTGACGGAGGCTTAAAAATGGCTCGTGCTCAATGGAGCAAGGAAATGATGAAAAAATTTAACTGTGGTGCTTAAAATTTGGTTAATAGAAGCATTGCAGGTGAGGAAACTTGGATTTATTCATATGAGCCAGAAACAAAGCAACAATCGCGCGTTTGGGTATTTCAAGATGAATTGAATCCAACAAAAGTTGTCTGTTCACGAAGTGTTTCAAAGAAAATGGTCGCAATATTTTTCAGTGTTACTGGCTACGTTACTACCGTTGCTTTAGAGGATCGTCGCAAGCTTATCGGAAGTTATCAATGAAATCAAAAAAACTAATGCAAAACGTCGGATCATCTTGCACCATGACAATGCATCATCACACACATCATCACAAACTGTAAATTATTTGAAGCAACAAAAGGTAGAATTATAGGCTTATTATCCATATAGTCCGGATTTAAGTTCAAATGATTTCTTTTTATTCCCGGTTGTCAAAAATTGAATACGTGGAACCCGTTTTTCAACACCTGAAGATGCTGTGGAAGCAATCAAAACTCACATTTCTGATATACCATCTTCAGAATGGAAAAAGTGCTTCAACAACTGGTTCGAGCGCATGCAAAAGTATATTGATTTTAAGGGCGAATACTTTGAAAAACAATAGAAGCATTACTACTGTATTTTTATTATCATTGTGTTTTCATACCTATTCCCGAAACAATTGCAGCACCCCTCGTAGTCTTTTGTAGTTTGTAATCAGCTTTGTGCCTTTATTGAGAAGAAAGTTTAACACAATATCCACTTTCATGCATTTTGATTAATAGCCACTTGAACAAGCCGTACCAATACGTAATCGTTACCTTGTGACTTACTACCATGACCATCATCATTTATACTAGAATCACTTTTTATGAAACTAAAAGTCACGGTTTGATTTAAATACCACATATACCGTCACAGATCATTCTTAACAATACTTCACCATAATTTTAAATTGTCGTGATACACTTTCGGGAAATTTTTACTAATAAGTCAAAGAAGGAACACTATAAATAATTTTGAAACTTTAGTGAAGGAGTACAACTCAAAATTTTTTCCGTTAGCTATGTAAAAATGGTATTTTCGTCGTTTGAAGATTTATGGCAAGTATATTGAAAAGATACATATACTTTTGGACGAGCTAACATGTATTACCTTAAAAATAAATTAAATATATCGAGAGAATAATACTACAAAATAGTTTACTTAACGATAATAATTACAATCCTTGCCATTAATCGAAAAGTTAATTTACAGGTCTACAAAGAAATTGATGGTTTTCAATTAATATCTGTTTTTATATAACTTTAATCTCGTGAAACCGAAAATGATCTTAGTTTTTTCATGTCACCTTCCAATTTTTCACAAAACAGTATTTTAGTAAAATTCATTATTGCACTATAAGGATTGAAAAGTGTGCGTCACAATTCGTTTTTCTAGTTATCCATGAGAACAATGTAATCTGCAGTTTGTCATAACTGTCAGCATTTATCGCTTTGAGTTACTGTGTACAAGCATAGTTGTGTTGTTTTTATTAGTGCTGTTTTTTTGATTTATTTTACCATTATGAATAGAAGGCGCTGTGCTAACAATCCAGATAACTTTTGTTATATTTGTGGGAGTTTTATAATTGTACAATACAGGCAAACTATAATATCGTTTGGGAAAAGTGCTTACTTCGCCTACTTTGGGATTAAAATAGGTGATCAAAACAAGTCATGGGCACCACACATTGTGTGTACAATTTGCGTAGAAGCTTTAAGAAACTGGACAAAAGATAGGAAAAAATCATTGAATTTTGGGGTTCCTATGGTATAGTTTGAGCCCAAGAATCATAGTGACGACTACTGCTTCTGTTTTTGCAATGTGGTGGCTTTTGATAGAAAGATTAAGAAAATATTTTTATCCTTATCTAAATTGTGTAATTAGACCAATTTGTTATGGCTCTGATGTACCTATACCTATTACAATAGAAGAAATGCAAAACATTTTATCCAATTCAGGGGAGTCTGTAGTTGATTCGAATGACTCTGATTTTGATCCAGAAGCAGCTGATAAACCAAAGAAAATTACCCAATGGGAATTAAATGATTTAGTAAGGGATTTAAATCTTCCCAAGGATGCCTTAGAACTACTAGCTTCCAGACTTCGTGATAAGAATTTACTTGTTTCGGCAACTTCCACGAGCTTTTACAGAAATGATGAAAAAGACTGTACTCCATATTTTACTCAAGAAGGGTCATTAGTATATTGTAACCGAATTAATCACTAAACTAGGAACCACTACTTATAAGGAGAAAGAGTGGCGACTTTTTATCGACTCCAGCAAAAGAAGTCTGAAGGTGTTTTAGTACACAATCGTAACAAATTGGCCTCTGTTCCTGTTGCCCATTCTGTTCATCTGAAAGAAACCTATGAAAATTTAGAACCCCTCTTAAAAAAAATTAGATATGTGGAACATAAGTGGAAGGTTTGTGGAGACTTAAAAGTGCTTTGTATGCTTCTTGGGCAATAGTCAGGTTATACGAAATATCCCTGCTTTATTTGCGAATGGGGCAGCCGAGCACGAGATCAACATTGGTCTCAAAAGCAGTGGTCTACGGGAGGAAACCTAACTCCAGGCGGTAAAAACATAAAGCACATTGTTTTATTTGACCCTAAACAAGTTTTGTTGCCACCTCTATTTTAAATTGGGCTTAATGAAGCAGTTCTTGCAGGCTCTCGATAAAAACGGAGAATGTTCTCAATATATTTGCGAAAAATTTCTCTCTTTGCCTGACACCAAATTAAAAGAGGAAACTTTTATAGGTCCTGATATAAGGACTTTATGTAAAGATGAAGACTTTCTAAATTACATGACAGCTTCTGAAAAAGATGCTTGAGTTTCATTTATGGAAGTTATTGAAAAGTTCTTAGGAAATAACAAAGATCCGAACTATGTCAGAATTGTGAACAGCATGTTGGAAAAATTTCGTATACTAGGTTGCAATATGAGTTTAAGGTGCACTTCTTATTTTCACATCTAGACCAATTTCCTAAAAACCTTGGTGCAGTTAGTGAAGAATAAGGAGAGCGCTTTCACCAAGACATGAAAGAAATGGGGAAGCGTTACCAAGGAAAGTGGCGTATGTCAATGCTAGCCGACTGCTATTGGATGCTGAAACGTGATTCTGCATCTACAACTTATAGTAAAACATCCACTAAACGAAGTTTTCATGTCAAAAGAAAAAGATTCCACTAATTTAGGAAAAAACTGTATCTTTTTATATTTGGAATTGTGCAATTCTAACAGCTATGCTGTGCAAATAATCATATTTGCGTATAAATTCCATAAAATTTTGATTTTGCGTTTTGTAAAAAAGTCTTACTTGATGGACAGGAATGGATTCAAGTTTTATAATTAGCGCATTACATTTATGCAAAATTACATATCAAATAAAAGACATCTCTCGAAAAGCGGATTTTTGTAGACCTGTGAAGTTATTTAATTTTAATATTATTGATGATCGAATTTATTTTTTTAAGTTTATATTTTTCATTACTTTTTAGTTTGTCTTTATATTTTATTCGACAATATTTTGTTGTAGTTTGTTTAACTATAAAATTAGGTTATAATTCTGTTGATACTACATAATTAGAATTAAGTTGTTATTTTAGGTTATCTTGTGATCTTTCGCGTTTAATAAGGTGCAATAGATAAAACGCAAATTTCTTGAACTATCAGATAAATAAATATTTTCCATTTTTCTTTTTATAAAAATTCCTCTCATTGCATACATGCCGGACGCTTTTCACATAAACCTTATAACCTTTACGAGTTTGTCGAACGTGATTTCAGATATTGTAAACTAGGCTGGAAAAGTAAAATTTAATATTTACGTGAGGAAACTGACTGTAGCGCCAATAATGAAATCCTTAGAAAATTGCAGTAAAAAATCATAGAAACTTAGCAGGTAACGTGCCTTGTATCATAAAAATAAAAAATGCCACTGAAGATGAATAGAACTCATCCTATTTATTTTTAAACAAAAAGGTTGAGTTGAAATAGTTTTAAAGGCAGACACTAGACACACAAAAGGAAATGTCCATTACGTTAATTTCTTCTCTTTTGTTAAATTTTAATTGAGTAAAGTCGTTTTACGGGCATTCATTCCTAAATAATGAGTAATGATGATACATTGACATCTATCAACAGCTAAGGTTTACGAATTTAGTTACCTACGCTTTGTACGATGATTTTAAGTACCAAATTATATGAGCTGCAATAAAGTTTTGCCTTTGATTATAGAGGTTACACAACTTCAATAATTGTCTGTCCGTATATTTAGAAAATAAAAAATCTATATCTTGTTACGTCGACCACAACTTCAAAAGATGCCTGTTGTAAAGTGTCTGCGTAATGAATTCTTTTGAAAATTCGATTCAAATCTAAATTATTTATAATTTTGATGAGCTTTTTGCACAGGAATATAGAATTAATTTGTGCGTAACTTCAAATAGTTATTTAATGATATGAATCTAAACAAATAATAGTTAACATTAAATTTAATCACAAAAATTGAATGTTGTCGATTATAGCTTACTACAATAAAATTGTGCAAGTCATTAATCAAGAAATGTTCGGGTATTGTAAAGGTTTACGATAGCATTATGTTCAAAATGCAATCGTATTATACGTGGTTTAGTAATTATAATTTAACCATATTAGTTGTTATGCATGGCCTGTACTTACCGCAATATTTCTCATCATTAAATATTAGAAATAGATTTCGAAAGATACTTAATGTATACTTAGGATTAAAATGATAACCATTAGCTACCTGCAGATCTTTACTTTTATTTTCTTCAATACCGAATCTGACGAATTGATTTTTATTTGATAAACCAACTTTATAAAATCAATTATGCGAAAATCATTAACTAATTTTTATTATATCGCCAACAATTTAGTTTACTAGTGTTGATCGTTCCATTCTAATTAAAATGAGTTACCTTTACCTAATTTATAAAACTGATTGATGCATAAAGACGCTTTAGTTTACTTGAAAGTGTATACACATATTCGCTTAGAGGCTTAAACAAGTATCAGATTAACGTAAGTAAAGTATACAAATTGAAGGGGTTAAGATTGAATTAAAGATTATATTAATTGAAATCTTTTATACAATATACAGCAAGACGCACTCCTCTTTGGCATTAGTAATGCCGATAAACTTCTTCGTGATCGTTTGAATACGTTTATCTTTCACAATCGGCTCGAAAGCACGTCAAAGCTTAGACAATTCACTGCCACAAAATAAACGTTTCTGTCATAAACATCTTTTGAAGAAGACCCTAGGTTTTATTATAAATAAAACAGCAATCCTTATTATTCTCGTTTAAAACGAAATCACTACTTTTAAAATATTGAAATTGTAGATACCTACTAATAAATTTAATTAATTCATTATTTCCCTTTTATTAATCTTTACAGCCTTAAATCGTTTTTTTCTATTATTTTAAAACATCTAAAACAGTACTTTGTGGATTGATAAATTAATTGAATTAGATCGCATTACCATAGTTTATGTAGTTGCGTAATCTAATGTAAAACAACATTATAATATCGCAGTAATGCATAGTTCCTATTAAAAGTGGAAAATGCAATTTGTAACGGTTTTAAGCTTTGTTTTATGTCAGTTTCTGGCATAAAGCTTTAAAACTCAAACTAACATCTTACAATATTAGAAGATAAACATGATATTGATATAATGTGGTTTCAATTAAATTCAGAAATCAAGCAGGCGCCTGAGAAATTACTACCACTAAATACTGTGCCCTGTACACCGTTTTGTAGCATAAAATGTCCTGTCTTTGGTAAAACTGTTCCTCATACCTATTTTAATTGATTTCTCTGTAAACAATAAACTCCAATGAAGAATAGCTTTTCCAGTGAAAACATATTTGCCGAATTATTTAAAATTTACAGCCAGGAAGATCTAAACTTATTAAATCAATGTGAATTCATGTGGAAGATAAATAGATTTTACAGAAACGTGGTTTAATGTAAGGTTTTTTCTGTTAGAAGGTCCATTAAAAATCGCCTTCCACACTAAAGTAACAATAATATAAAAAATTTTGAAGAATAAACCAAAATAATAAGTACAAACATTTACACCCAAACATAATTAATTTAAGTGTTCTTAAACTGAACCAGTGCACGTTTTTCAAACCAAAACCTTGAATATTTATGTTGGTATGGCTGAATTTGAAAACTCATTTCTATTTTATATCAATAGTTTGTTTTATTTTAAAATTCGTTTTACATTTAAAATTCAGAAACCCGTTATTTTCCGTTTACCTATATTTAAATTAATTTCGTATTGATCTCTGTTTTAAAATAAATTGTATTTTGTTGAATTGTTAAAATTATATATGATTATCGAAATGTCAAGTTAGAATAGTTCAAGTTCTCGACCTCTAAGCATAAATAAAGCAAGAATATATTATAATAACCTTATCGTTTCAAGCATGCATTTTGACATCGCCAAAACAGAATAATTACATTGTTAAAGCTCTAATAACTAACGAATAACGATGCAGTTGATAAATACTGAAATAACCATTACGATACATTGTAGAAGTTTAATTTAAGTTTCTACAGGGTGTAAAGCAAATAGTGTAAGTTCTTGTAACAGGTGGTAGCGAATAGAAAGTAGAGCAGAAAATATGGTATCACTTTTTTCGCTATCGCCAACCGTTAGCGAAGTATTTCAAATTAAAGTTACTGCACTTCGGCAACTTTGCATTCAAATTATTTCTACCGTACTGGCCCATTTTCTGTTATGTAAATAGTTTCCTGCAACGACAAAAAGGTTTGTTGGTGGCGTCTACCCGAAAGAGTCATAAATTACAACAATTATGGAGGCTTTAAACTGCAAAAGTTACTGTCCTCAATGATTTTCACTTGACGTAAAATTGAAGGTATCAAATTTATTTGTGTACGTTTACATTTTGAAAAATTGACTGTCACAATGCGGGGCAAGATAACTGAATAGCGGCTAAATTTAACTGTAAATTAAAAATCGGCACTTATTAGTAAATAAAGTATTATTCTGCATTTGTAACATGCAATCATTTAAATTTTAGTTCCCAGTAAGGTATGGAATTTTTCGGTAGGGCATAGCTTAGATACATGCACGCCAACTAAATCCAATTCATAACCTGTAAATTGTATGTCAACAGATTTGATGGAAGAACTTTATTATTATTTTAAAATGGGAAATTTATTTACAATAAATGTACGAATTGATGACCATTGCATTCAACGCATTTGTTAACTCTTCGTTTTAAATTCTCGAAAATGTTCTGTAAAATATAAAAAACTCAAACTGTCAGTTTGACAGATAATTATTACTGAGAATGAATTTTTTTCATAGCCTACTGAGAACTGAAATTTAAATGATCACATACTTCAAGTTACGTTAGGTTACAATAATTACAAG
>JAHWXV010110277.1:0-40670 GCA_024586415.1 Phrixothrix hirtus
TAGAGATCTACGTATACGGATTCTAGAACGACGCTCTATTCATTATTACTCTGTAACAAAGATAGGCCGAGTGTAGAACAATATAACCTCAGGAATCCTCGTAACTGTGTATCCCTGGCGTTACCGCCGCCGAATCTGCAACAAAATCGACTTGGGTCGACCGCACACTAATTGCTCTATAACTATTTGTTCCAGACGCCAAGCGTCCCTCAACGTTGTTGTGCATTGAGTTATATCGATAGCGGACGCACAACTACGCTGTACAAAGATTATCCGTCATATAAAACATTGCGTCATTTGCAGACGAGTTGCTATGTAGCGATCTGCAAACGATGCTAAACGTCGTGGCGCTTAGTGATACTGAGTGGCAAGAAAGGTCGCGAATATATGCTAACGCCACCGCATCAGATACCGGTCTCCTGTATAAATTACGTACACGGCCGTCACCAAGAGCGACGCGCCCGTGCTCAGATCTCGAAGCATACTGCTGATTTTTGCGGTCGGACATATCAGCAACGCAGAACAGTAATAATCCATTTTTGTCTGCTGTCAGAAAACTATATTTATTTTATTTTCATTTTGAACTATTATAATTTTGATTTGATTTGTCTAAATACGCTGTTCCAATTTCCGTTTAATTTTGTAAATATATTATTATTACTACCTTTCTTTTTAATACCGCCGAAAACCGTAACGATCATCAATTAAATATTGCCGAAATTCGTTTCATGACCGAAGTCCGAGCGACGTCATTTTCACAAACGACATCAGCCGGCAAATAATTATTTCACAGATATACCCACCGCGAAACCAGACCAAGAGAGCCTTTCGAGTTACTGAGAACACCGTCAAGACCCGCCCCCGCACGACCGAGCAGAATGTAAATTCTTTGTCTTTCCCGTGTACCTTTCATTACGATTTGACACGTCACACTTTGACCCAATTTACCCAAAATGACACATTTGTTATCCTCTTCCCTCTTGCGGCCCTTTCAAATGGCGACCGACTTGCTTAGGTTAGATTGATTGATTACCTTATACTTCTTCGTCTTTCAAGCATAACTTCCATATACTAACGTAATTGAAGAACAACTAAATGACATCTGTGAACCAATTTTTGTTAAATCAAAATGTGATTATACAAAAACATGCGATAGGAATCTTGATTTCTTTAGAAACTGTTTATTTGTTTTATTTTTTCGTACGATTAATATTTTTTTGTTCCGGTTCCATTTAACACATGTTGCGCACGATAATGCGTTTTTTGTTTTTAAAACAGTTGATTTTCAAAGTATCGCTGTTGTAGATATGTATACGTTAAATACTGAAGTTCCAAATGCTACTTACCTAGTGCAAAAAATAGAATAGCAGCAGTAATAATTTGAGAAGTTCTTTTCAATTTTGAAAAACGTTCATAGATTTTCATTTCATTTTCTACCTTTTCCCATTTGCTAATAAAATGCTTCCAGTTAAGTGCAATTCGAATAAAATATAAATCACCAAGAAAAATGAAAAAGTAAAAAAATAAATTAGCTGCAACAAAACAGATTACTAAAACATTTTACTTTATTTTTCATAGTTACCTGCTCTTCTTAATACAAAACCAACTTTGAAAAAGTAAATAAATCCGAAAAAGGCCAAAATAAAGGTTCCTAAAATATTAAAACAGGAATAGAACATTCTGAGCGATTTTAATTTAAACTGTATATTTTGGCTGTTTATTTTTGTTATTCCATACACAGGTATAATACCAAAAAGTTGCGCAATGAAAACAGGCAAAAATATAGCGGCATAAAAGGAATCTGAGTTTTCTCTTGACTTCGGAAAAATGTCTACGCGAAGATTTTTCATTTGAGGTAGGCATTTTAAAAGATTCTTAGAATATTTTTTTAACTGTGCCATAGTAATTTAAAACTTAAATGATGTTCATACTGAACTTATATTATTTGTTTTCTGTTGTATTTTATTGATGGTACCTTTTGGCTATTCAATTAATCTTTTGCGCTGTCAACATTTAAATAGATTTAATATTGAAATAGATTAAAAGTTTGTCAATAACATTTAAATTTTATTTACTTAAAGAGTGAATGTTTTATTTTATTTAGATACAGTATGTTCCATAAGCAATACTATTTATATACACTCTGTCCAAGATAAGAAGGGCCACTACAGGGATCTTTAAAACTATAAAAGATAGAGAATCAATTAAATGGGGAAAAAGTAACGCAATGGAGTGCAGAGTACGATACCTTTGAAAAATAAAAGAGTAGAACACTTTCGAAATATTTGAGATAGACCAAGAAATTTTAATTTCTTTTTCATTTTTTTTGGCGAGTTTATTTATTAAAATAATAAAAAACGACAAACACTTTCTCGTAGTACTTTTTCCAGAAAAAGAAGATGGCGTTATTAATTTTTTGCTACGACGTTTCGTTGCTCAGGTATCATCTTCAAGTCGAAATTTTTAAATACTGACCTGCATTTTTTAACCATCTAGATTCACAATAACCCCTAAGTATCTATGTTAGTGTTATTTCAAGCAAATTTGAATGTTCCGTTTTAAAAATCTATTATTAATTACTTTTTACCATTTTTTGTGAATACGGTCTTGCTACGATTTAATAATAATAATTTGAACACGTTGGTAACAGAAAATTATAGTCATTTCTTTCTTGGTTAGGTAGAATTAATTTTAATTTCTCCTCGTGTATTAGGTATTAAGAGAGGATTCTACTAACGTGTGTCCCAGAAGTCTTTCAATTAACTCTTGCTATGATCTTGACCAGGTAAGCCATTTCTTATTTCACACACATATTAAAATTAAAACGCCAAAACAAATAATTAACAAATGTAATTTTTATTACCTGTCACTGATTACTACAAATTACTACTAAATTTGTATTTCTTATTTATTAAACCTGAAAATGGTCACACATACGTCAGTCATTATGAAAATAACTTTCCACAATAAATATCTTTTGTTCTTGTGTGAACATGTAATACGAAGAAATGTTTGATTTAATCCCTTCATCTTTGGATTTGATGCTTAAGTAACATTAGATTAATAAGAAAAAAATTGTTAATTAAAACTACAAGTAATATTTTCCTTCGACAATTTAAGAAATTATTTGCACAACAGCACATGTAATTCCATTAAATAAAAATGTTGGATTGAAATTTTTTAAAGGTACTTACAACAAAGAAATTAGGTAATTGGAATTCTCACTTACCGACCACAATTTTGTTAAAAAGGTCAACATGAAGCTCTTAATTTATATTAACTAAAGTGAAAATAAAAATGATTAAAATATTATTGATTATTTACACTTTATTTACAAATAATCTTTATCTTTGAAATAAGATTGAATGCCACACGTAAAAATTAAAAAGGATGTACTAACCTCAATTTTAGAAAACCGTTACTTTAATAGAAACAGACCATAAACTTAACAAACAAACCATCATTTAAAATAAAACTTAAAGAGAATAAGTTATTTTTTTTTGACGTAATTAAATAACCATTACAATTATATAATATAATATTTAAGAAAAATTGTTATAGGTATAAAATCACAACATGAAACTTCAAATTAAAGATGTTGGAATTAATTACAAATTATTACAACTCTAAATTAACAACAATAAGAATAAAATTACTGGTGTCTCGTTATGAATTAAACACATTTGTTATATATAACCTATAAGTACATTTATTTCAAAAGTAGGTAAACAAATGTATATTGACATTGAATGATCACCATACAGGTCCAGAGTAGCCCACTTGTTTACAAGTATCTACTATCGCAGATATCACTACCGATATTCTAATTTTGGTATACTCTAATTTTTCTTAAGCCCGTATGATACTTTGATAAATTGACGTCAAATTTGTTAAACAATTTAAACAACACCAATCACACACAAAAGCATCATTGTGCAATAATTGGCTCTACTTAAATTATCTGGCAAATTTGACGTAAAACTTAACCACAGTTGTATTGACCTTATAATATTGGTAATATAACTACAGTAGTAAGCTTGCATATAAATATTTTTGATGCATTTTAGTAACAGTTATAAATCCTGATATTATGTTTGCATACAAATTATTTGTTTAGGAATACAAAATGAAAACAAATTATGGATGTAGGATGTGGCTATGTACAATATAATACAATACAATAGCATTTCTATTATTGTTCCAAAATGAAACAATAAATTAATTCAATATGTTTTTAGTTATTAATATAAGAAAGAAAAAATTTTTGCTTTAATACTTTGTGGTTATTTCTACAACATTAAAAAGTGTTTTATGTGACACTGTAATAATGTTCAAATAATATTCATATGTTGAAAAAATAGCTTAAAGAAGTTTAATTAATTAAGCTTCGTCGTTACTATAAGTAAGTTCAACTGTTAAAACAGCAAAATATTAACGTGATAGTTACATCAAATATTTTAAAATATCATTTTAACCTTGAAAAGTTAACATTGCAAACACATTGCTCGTATTTAACACTCAAAAATGGTTAAGTAAAACAATTATTGGTTGTTCCAACGATTTATTTTTCTCAGTGTACTTTCTAAAACGTTGCGGATTACTCAAAGTCCTTGAAATTAGTTAACTAAAACATCATGGAGCCGTTGTTTTGTTTTATTCCTTATGCTTTAGATTTGTTATGTGAAAAAGGTAATAATTAGCAGCAACGTTCATCAAATATCTTTTAGCAGGTTACAACAGCCTTAATTTACGTAACGACTTTAAATTCTATTAAAACTAATTCGTAGGTAACAATGGCCCCAGCAATCTAAATAAGAACATGGATAAATTGTAAAAATATAATACACTATCTTACATGTAAGATTAAAGATTTTGTCACATTAAAAATTCTTTTCCCAGTTAACGTGCATGGATCTGTGTGGATTTTTAACAATAATCTTTCAATCTGAAAAATGAGTTTTTAAATTATATTTGTTATATACACATTTCGATATTTAAAGAGCGCAGAGATACAAACTTACTCAACTACTTAGAAAATTGAAATATCTAAAGATATTTAAGTTGACTTCTTCAATAATTTACATTTACGTTAGGATTTTATTTATAATTTAATGTTCAAAAATAATAGCAAGGATACCGAGCAACGGAACAGGCCTGGTTTTAATTGCTGCTCTAACTTACGAATTTTTAGAGTACCTTAGACGATTAATGCCATTTGACTAAAGTACTCTGACATTCATATTTGTCATTTTTCATTCAATATTTTCATGTCTTTTGGGGAAGACTAATTGCAAGATCGTCAATAGCTTAACAGGCCGCTAGATAGGAAATGGTGAGCCACACTCGCTTGGCAATACTTTACTACAAGTTAAATAGCAACCGATGAAAAAAAGTTTTGTTTTGAAGTGTAATAACAATTTTTATTAGTGCATAATATAAAGTTCTTTGTAAATAAAGTATTATCAAAACTTGATTAATTTGGAAACAATTATTGATTCCGGTTAGTAAATTATTATTTTAAATAACTTGAATGACTGTTAAATTTATTTGCTTGAAAATAATATGTAGGTACTACTAAAATATTCCACGGCGACGAATAAATTTATTGATTTAATACGATAAAAATAATTTCACCATATATCTCAAAAATAACCGGAAATACAAAAAAAAATTAATACACGTCGTTGTCATGTAGCTGGTTATTTTTGAAAGAATCTGTTGTGTAAGCTCGAATATGATACTGATTAGATAATATCTATATTATACTTAAAATAATTAGTGTACTTCGAGTGTTACTGCTTTTGTGTTGAACAATTCGTCATTATTTTTCTTTTTGGAATTCAGTAATACATTAATCATTATATTCAATCATTCGGTACAATGGCATTTAAAATAAGCCCACATTTACTAAAATCATGGCATTTTTCTTTAAGTTTTTGTAAATGAATGTGAAATAATATTAATATCTTAATAAAACTTACTGGAAAACATCTCGAATTATAAAATAATAATAAAAATGCGATTAACGTCCATTTTATTGCGTTTATTTTATATAAAAAATGCAGATATTAGCCTAGTCAGATTGAATCACTCTGCAAAGAGTGGGGGCGACCTACCAGCCTGTAAAACTATCGATGGCTTCGCTAATTGATGATTTAATGACAAAAGCCGTCAGTTCGAATATTTTTATAGGGCGTAACTTGAATTAGCGTGGTAGTAGCAGGGTAGTTCTATTTAATTACCATTGCAATTTTATTTGAATGACGTACTCGCAGTTGTGTACATTCACCCATATTTTTGAGCCTAAAATAGGAACATCTTTATTTGCTTAAATATAGATTTAATTTTCAATATCGTCTCCTTTTCACTCTAAATACTTTTTTCTGCGATGCTCTAATCTTTTACCGGCTCGAAATAGTACTCGGTATCTAAAATAAGTTTTTTAATCGTTCTCATGATAAATATCAACGAAGAACGTAGGATAGGGTACATAGCTTAAACTTGTATCTCCTTTTTAAGCGTAGGTTTTTAAATTAAAAATATGGCTACCTCTATGTTATATACCTGTCGATCGACATCTAATAACAATGGAATAGGCTCTTTACTGGCTTCATTAATTTTCCCTACATAAATACATACAGCTGCTATACGAATCACAAGAAAACCGAAGGAGCAGATAAAATATATTCTTTCTGCAGTACTGCCGTTTTGAGGCCTAAAAATTTTAATGATTATTATTAATTAATAAATTTCACTGTCTCACTTTAAGCTATTAAATAACTGAACGAGAACTACAAAAATATTGTTTGTAAATGACAGGAAGGTTATATCAGAAATGTGCCTGTCTATGACGTCACAAAGGTTAGCAACCATATTGTAGTCGTTTCTAATGCTTTTCCAAAATTCTAAATCGACAAATCCTTTATCTAATGCCGTTCGTATACGAACTGATATTTTTTTGAATTTTACAGCAAGTGCTGTACTGATTACTATAATATATAGATCCATGTAATTCCACGTGAACGTACTCATAAAGTTTATAATCTACAATAACTTAAATAAACGAAAGTTTTTAATTTTCCATACTTTATCTCTTACCCAACATACTAAACCTTTCCACAAAGAGAAGGAAATGTAGGCAAAAATGAAATCAAAACATTGTTCCAAAAATATTTCAATTTTCTTCCATCCAGTTGCATTGGGAATAGCATCAATTGAAAATGCTATAAACATGGTATGTTCTACTGCAATATAAATGAAATAAAAGTTAAAAAGTAATAAACTGCAATGATTGGGAGGTAAGTCCATGAATAAATAGTAACACTTTATGTTTTATTTTATTTATCACGGTTACGTTTAAGAATAACACTGTGGTATGAATTTTACTCAAATTATCGTTCAACAACTCCCGTGCATCGCATTTGAGAACTCCTAACTCCTACCAATCGCACCTGTCCATATCGAAACAATAATTACTCTGAAGAATACACACGGGCATAAAACATCACAGTCTGTCATTCTAATTGTTTAAATTTTGAAATCATTATTTTCTACTTCTGCAAGGCTATATTTAGCACTAAGTAGAGTTACAAAATTTAAAGCTGTAAACGTAAATAAACGAGCAGATCCTATTTTGACAGAAATAAATAGATTATGTCACCAAAAGAAGTTGCAATTTTGCTTGAATGGATTATGGGATGAATCAGCAATAAAAATAATATATCAGAACCTGTGTTCGTTATCAAACCAAATTGATTGTACAAAAAGTGACGAGTGGTACAATAATGGAGATACTCCCCTTTTCAGTAAAAGCATGACACCCGAAAAAGATTTATATGAAATTGAAGAATTGAATGAACTAGAACTAGAACTAACAATAAACAAAATAGATGCAGAGGATTATTAATAAACGTAATCTATAACGAAGAAATAACACATATAATACAGGCCATATTGTTATGATATCGTTTACAATTATTAAGCTACGAATGAAGTGTGCCCGAACACTTTAAAGAATTTTGAAAGGTTTTAATGTAATAAATAGAATAGTATTAATGGGGGATTTTAATTCTGATATACACAACGATTATAATAATATATCATATTGATACGATACCGTTTACATTTAGTAAGAAAATAATTAGCGTAAATAATTCAATTTATAACAAAAGAATAAAGAAAGTTAGAAAATGATTAGGAAAAATGAGGAATATAAAGAGAAAGAAAGAGGAAAAATGAAGCAAGTATTAAAATAATTAGAAATAATGAAAAATATAATATATAGAGGGAAAGAAAAATAATAGAAATGAGAGAACTTACGAAGGATGATATTTATAGGAAAAACGGGCGTCTTAGGGATTGAACAAATAAAATCATTTAGAGAAGAATGTGATTTTCCATTTCAAGTATATCATTTATAATTCAAGAATGAAATCAAAATAGATGAAAAGTATTTAGATAGACACGAAAAGCAATACTGCGAACAACTCGAATTTATTGTTGATGAAAACGATTTATATGCCGAGGAGGTGGAAAATGATACGTTAGATGACGAAAGCACCGATGAAAGCAGCGAAGCTCTTTTAATTGATAAAAATCAACAAACACAGAGAATATACAGAATATTTCACCAGATCAGCACCAAGAACCCATTGCACGGCTGTGTATTTAAAACTTTGATGGATTATTTTCCAAAAATATTTGCTGGTCAAGCATTTGAGTTACCACAATTTATCAAATGCAATGGGAGAGCGACCTGTATACGTGTTAAAAAATGTAAAATTTAAATTTTACTCATTAACAAAATTGTTTATTGTCCCTAAACTAGTAATAATAATAAAAATGAAACTAATATAGAGGTTTGTATTTACATAATTTCTTGAAATTGTAGTAACTAGTATGTTAGTAAAATTAAAATATTACCGTAAATAAACACAAAGGTTTTATTAGGAATGTTCGTTTTAAATAATTTAAGGTTTTTAAATACAGATTGAAACGTGTGGCATATCTTTTGAGTATACGAGACGGGGATAATAATTAGCTAGCCCTTGAAAAATCGAAGTTGCTATCCACTCCATTGTAAACATACGACCTTCATTTGTTTACACAAACAATATAAAATTTATCTGTCAAATTTTTTGTTGTTAGTTGCTGTTCAAAATAAACGTATTTGTTTCATATTCGGTAATATTGAACATTGTGCTGTCATTAAATTTGTGCATATCAAAGAACTGAAAGATGCAGAAAATGAAGAAATGCAAAATGTATTGGATGAAAATGCTTCATCCTTGCCATTGTTAAGAACTTGGTGACTGAATTTAAACGCAATTGTACAAGCATGGCCGAATAAGAGGCTCCACCACTAGAAATGTTTATAAAAGTCTGTGAAATGGTTTTGCATTTTAAGTATGCTATCCGTAAGATGTGAGCTACGTTTACTTACATACATACCCAAGCAAATCTAAATTAAAATTATCATTCCAAATTTGCTTGTACTCCGATTGATCAACATACGGTATTAGTAGATAGAATTAGACAGTTCTGTGTCCTCCTCTCCTCCGAGGGCATGGTCTAACCTAACTCGAAAGGGCGTGGTCTAACCCAATATCCTCCCCTCCTCACGTGCGTAATCTAAACCAACCCCGCCCACATAGGTGGGGATTATCCACCATGTTTACCACCGCCATTTTGTTTTCTCGCCATTTTGGGGCGTGGTCCTATCACCCACATGAACAACATTTAACAGCCATTTTTTTTTCAGCCATTTTCGGCCATTTTATTCAATCAATTATTTAGTTTAATTAATAATATCCCGAAGGGATATTTTTGATAATTATATTTTTCTTATTCAAATTTATATACGAATATTTAATTTCCCCGTTGCGCGCATGAACGCTATTTTCCCAATTAATTAACTAGGTTAATTAATAATATCCTGAAGGGGAATTTTCGATAATCATATTTATATTTTATATGCGAATATTTAATTTCCCCGTTGCGTGCGTTAATATCCCGAAAGGATATATTTAACAATTATATTTTTCTTAATCAAATTTATATGCGAATATTTAATTTCCCCGCTGCGCGCGCGGATGCTATTTTTTCAAACATTAATTCATTTAATTTTTTAATATTATCCCTCGGTATTTATCTGTCTTTTATTATTCTTATAAAATCTATTAAACGCAAAGTTTATAATTAAATTAATAGTTTCCAATTATGATATAATTATACCTTATTTATCGTATTTTATACGTAAATGCGTTCAAATTTAAAAAATAATTTAATGAATTATTTTGTATTTAGTTGAAAGTTTCAATTCGTGAATTTTTAAGAATATTCAGACATAAATGTTTAGCTTTTAAGCTATATCTCATGTAAAGCAAAATCAACCGTAAAATTTGCGATTTAAAATGGTCAAAAGGGATAGTCTATTCTACCTTTTTATAAAAATGTCGCCACCTTTATGACTTCTGTCCCAAATATTTAAAATAACGGGTTTGGAGGCATTTTAAAGCGGTAGAATCAATTAAGATTTCAATAATTAAATTATTTGTAAATTCCTTCAAAGTTTAAAATAGTTTATGAAACGTTTCAACTATTTCGGTTATAAAATATTTTAAAATAAAGATTTTAACTCAACTATTCGACCGTGAATTTATGACAATACAAAAAAGGTTTTTAAATGGATTTCGATGCATTTCTAACATAACTAATTGAAATATTTTCCAAACCTTCGAATGCAATTTGCCAAAGTAGATATATAGCTTTTAGCTACAGCGTCACATTTATTATGAAAGTATGTCTAAATATAAAGGTAACTTTGAACTGTTATCTCAAAAAAGACTAAAAACTTTTAACTTCGCAATCTTTAACATAGAAATTATATTTATACTTTCAACATTCTACGTATCGGAACACGTATAACGATTACCGCTGCAAGATTTTTTCAGTTGTTCATACATTTTCAAAGTGAACGAATCTTTCGAGTTATCACAATTTTCAAAGTTTTGTTGCTTTGTTTAGAATAATATTTCAACAATTATGAAACGTAAGTATATTTTTCTATTATAATTTATAAACAGTATAAATTTCACCGCATTTAAATACACTTTATTTATTTAAAATATGTTTGTTATAGATATTCATCACCGAACGCGACCACAGTTGTCCATTTTCAAAGTGAACGAATCTTTCCAGTTACCACAATTCTTCAAGTGCTGAAATCTCTATCAACAATTATAAAATGTAAGTATTTTTAATTTTCTATTTAGAATTTTACGCGAACAGTATGATATTGTTGCATTTAAATACTTTATTTATTTAAAATATTTTTTTGTTACAGTTAGCCACCCCAAAGCGCTCTTAATTTATATTTATCATGTTTATTCAAAGTATCTAACCTTTAACTTCGTTTAAAAAAAAAAGGCGAGTATGTTTCTTTCCTATAATTTTACATAACATTGTATGAATTTCGATATATTTAAATAATATAGTCATTAAAATAAATGTTTTGTCACAGCTGAAACAATATTCATATGTGCCAAGTTTACAAAAACATTCAACAGAAATGACAATTTAAAGCGTCATTTAAAATCGTGCGTGAGTGGTGAAGACCGCGTCATGCACTTTATGCAATGAAAAATTCACGCGCGCGGATAATTTAAAAAGGTATATCGCAATACAACATGAAACATGGCAAGTGTGTGAAGTATGAGGTTATAGTTTTGTTAGTGGAGTAGATTTTGGTGATCATCTACGCAATAATCGCTGCATTAAGTGCGAGATGCATCCACCTGCGAAGAAGGCAAAATTAGCAACTGCAGGTCCGTCCATCAAATTCCAAAAACTTGGAATGTAAAAGTTGTGGTGAGTTCTTAACAACTTTATTAAAGTATTCTGGGCACTTAAGAACGCAAAAACATTTATCGGCAATCGCAAAACTGTAAAATCATAATGTATTAGAACTAGAAACTAGCTTCAAATGTAGAGTTACCACATATTGAATTAACGGTAGTGGGATTAATATTGATGAGTTTTTAGCCTCCATTAAACCTATGGCAATTAATGTAATAGATACGATATCACAATCGCATCAAAGTGGTATTAAATTCAATATGGAACTATTCGGGTACTATATTTCAGAAAAAATCCTCTCGGTGATTTAAAATCGTTTAATACCAAATACACCGTGGTAACTTAATCATTACATGATCTATAATTTTTATGAGTTATGTTCCTTCCATCATTAAAACTAAGAGCGATGAATTTCAACACAAAGATAGCGGATGGAGATTAAAAGCTATTTCTCACATCAAAATAAATATTAATTAGTACACATCTATTAGGGGATCATCTTATATCGATTTGCCAAAGTAGATTCAATTAAAGCATGCATGCATAAATGTGCGAAATTAAGGCAATTCGCGTTTCGCGTGGGCAGTGACATCTGGATTACATCCCGTCGATCGCCATCATCATCTAGATCGAACATCATCTTATCCTCATTACTTAAAAGTGCTTAACACAACTGGTAGGGAATTTCCAATAAAATTGAAAGATATTGCTAAATTCAAAATTAACAATAATATAATAATATAAACATTAATGTATGCGGCATTTAATTTAATTCCGAAAGTAAAAACTATGATATCGTCGGACCATATTACACAAAATCTATGCAACAAATACATGTGAATTTATTATATATTGAAGAGGGTATTAAAGGAAATTATATATGGATTAAAGACATGTTACGTCTTATCAGCACACAAGTTTCAAAGCATGATGGGAAAAAATTTTTATGTGATGGGTGTCTTACATTTTTCCAAAAAAAAACTGCGTTAACGGCTCATAAAGCTAACTACTGTAATAAAGTTTACACGATTATACCATTAAAAGAACCAAAGACAAATAAAAACGGTGATTTAGTTCCGGGAAATATTTTAAAGTTCAACTTATTCGAAAAGAAAATGAGAGACCCATTTGTTGTATACGCCGATTTTGAATCGCTCCAACAACCAATTCACACAACCAATCACGATCCGCATAATAGTTATACAAATAAAACTCATATTCACATCCTATATAGTTTCGTTTATTACATCAAGTGTTCATATGACGATTCATTAAGCAAATATGAAACATACACGGGAGAAGACTGTCCCAAAATATACATGGATACGATAATCATTTAAAAATAGTGCAATCAATGCAACGACTAAATATGCAGGAACAACACATATTTGACACAACTGAAATTTGTCATATTTGTGAAAAGAAGTTGAATTCCGCAGATAAACTAGCAAACCATGATCATCTGACATCAAAGTTTGTAGGCGCCGCACATTCTAAATCTAATTTGAATTACTAAATTCCACAAATTATCCTCATATTTTTTCACAATATGTCAAACTATGACTCACATTTATTCATAAAGGAATTAGGATGCGAAAATGAGCAAATAAATATTATTCCTGAAAATAAGGAGAAATATATTTCATTTATGAAGTCGTTAGTGGTTGATAGTTATACGGACAAAAATAATAAGATTAATAATGTTTCCATGACACTACGATTTTTAGACTCGTTTAGATTCATGAGCGCTTGAATAGATAAACTTAATAGAAACTTGAAGGATGAGCAATTATATGAAATTCGCAAGTTCTTCCCTAGAATTGAGGAGTTTAATTTAACAAGAAGGAAGGGCATTTTTCGATATCAATACATGGATTCATTCGAACGTTTAAACAAACTTACTCTGCCACCTAAGCAAAAATTCTATAATTCACTAAACAATGAGAACATTACTGATACGGATTATGAACATGCATTAAACGTATGGAATACGTTTAATTGTGAAAATTTAGGTACATATTCTAATTTATATCTCAAAATTGACGTGTTATTGTTATGCGATACATTAGAAGAATTTAGAAATTTCTGCTTCAACACATACAAACTCGATCCGGCCCAATATTTCATGATAGTAGAACTTAATTGGGAAGCTATGCTAAAATATTCGCAAGTAGAATTGGAATTACTTATAGATATTGATGCACCATTTTGTACACAAGAGTATTCGAGGGGGCATAGGCCAAGCTTCACTTCGCAATACCAAGTAAATAATAAATATATGAAGGATCACAATCCGAATCACCTTTCAACATATTTAGCATACTGGGATGCAAATAATTTATATGGATGGGCAATGTCGCAGCTATTGCCATATGATGGATTTTCATGGCTAAATGAAATCGAAATTTCAAATTTTCAATATTGCTGATAATTCTCCTGAGGGGTATTTTTTGGAAGTAGACGTGAATTATCCCACCCATTACAATCACAATGATCTCCCCTTCCTCCCAGAAAATATTAAGCCCCCTAAATGGCGGTTTAAAAATAAGAAACTCATCATGAATCTGTATAATAAGGAAAAATATGTCATTCATTATAAAAATCTCAAGCAACCACTGAAACATGGTCTTGAAGTTACAAAAGTTCATCGCATATTGAAATTTAAACAATCTTTTTGGTTAAAACAATATATTGATTTGAACACAAATTTACGACAGTATACTAAGAATGCATTTGAAAAAGATTTTTTCAAATTAATGAACAATAGCATTTATGGTAAGACAATGGAGAACATTGATAAACGCGTTGACGTTAAACTGATAAATCACTGGAAGGATATCGGTAAAAGACGCGGTGCAGAGAGTCTTATTGCAAAAGCGAATATGAAAAGTGTCTCCATATTCACTGAAAATTTAGTTGTCATTCAATTTACGCCGGTTTCCAGGTGTTGGAATTAACTAAGTACCTAATGTATGACTTTTATTATGAGTACGTTAAACCGACTTATAAGAATCATGCCACACTCTGTCATACTGACACGGATAGTTTTTATATTACCCATCGAAACTGATGATTTAGATAAGGACATGCAGTCAATATTGATCGATTTGATACTAGTAATTTTAAGCCCGATAATAAATATAATATCCCTTTACTAAATAAAGCCATAGTAGGTTTAATGAAGGATGAAGCCGCCGGAAAAATTTTTCATGAAATCATTGCGCTTCGCCCTAAATTATACACATACTCCACATATGATGATCGCATTGAATGGACAAAAAAGGCAAAGGGTGTGAAAATGTGTGTAATTAAACATGATATAAGTGGGGATGACTGTAAAACATGCTTAGATGCTAGCGACTCTTTATTTTTACAACAAAACCTTTTCAGAACAGATAAACATCAAATTTATACGATTCATTAGTGTAAAACTACATTAAGCGGAAATGACGACAATCAGTTTATATGCTCTGATGGGTGTAGCACATTAGTTTGGGTGCACCTGCTAATTAATGAATAAAGAGATCACTGTTTAGTTTTAATTTATATAAATAGTAATCACATGTAATTTTGTAAATTTCTTCCGTATTTGTAAATATTATTTAATTTGGCTTTTTGGGAATAGTTTAGAGTATTTTGTAAATTTAATATCAATAGTCATTCATTTTTAATTAATATAAACAGTAATCACATATAATTTTATAAATATTTCAACCTTTTTGAGAATAGGTTAGATTATTTTATAAATTCTCTCAGTGTATATATTATTTAATTTTACCTTTTTTGAAATTAATTGGAGTTTTTGTAAATTTAATAACAAAATTTGATAATTTTGAATGTATCTCAAATCGATCTTTATGTGATTTTATTATTTATTATAATGCTTTTCACTTTATAAATGTATATGCATACACATATGAAAAAAGTAAGTGAATGATGAGATAAAACCCAATTATTTCTTCTCAACTTTTATTTTATTTATTTAAAAAGTAGATGATACAATGTTATCGGTTTAGTACCGTAAAAGTAAGAATGTGCTTCGGAATAACGATTCCTTGTCCTCTGATGCACATCCGTTTTCATCTCCAACTTGTTCTAAGCTCTAAGAATAATCTAATTTATGACTTGGAATTGAAGATGTGCTAAGCATCAAGATTTTACTCAAGTCATTAGCGTGACCCTAATTATACGGCAATGAAACATTTAACAAAATGTTTATTAAAAACAAAATCTTAACGCTATATACAATTCTCTAACCTAGATCTGATTGTTTTGCTTTGTGCGGTCTTTCAACATATTTACAAATAAATTTCTTTCTACTTTTAATTTCTATGTTTTAAATAATTCAAAATTTGACGTTAGCTTAAATTAATGCCAGACATTTTTTATCTTTTAATCCCTAATTCTTTTTATCTTACTTCTCTACATTACCCAGATTTTAGCGATTTCTTAAATAATTTATTATAATTGCAATTAATGTTTTGCTGATCTGTGTGCGCCAGAAAATTCCTTTTTAATTATTACTTATGACTAAACTTATTACTTTTTATGCAGCGATCTTGCCTACATTATTTTCTGTTTGAAATACTTTTAAATAATCTCGATTTCTTAAATTTCTAATTTTCCTGGTTTTCTTAATTATTTTAAAGTATGTCAGACACAGTGTTATAAATATATGAAAATACAAAATAAGTTTAAAATATATAAATATGATAGAAGTATATATGTGAAAGTGTGTGATATAGTGTATTATGGGGCAGATAGCAAATGTATAATAGTAAGTATTTTACTTTAATTATTTCAAATGAAAATATTTTCCACTTGTTCCCATGTCGGATTTTTAAGCCTAACCATTTCACCAAAACAGTATTATCATGAGGATGATGTCTTAAGATCTTTTGCACCAAGTAAGCGGCGGGATATTTGGTCTTTTGTAGCTCAAACTCGTAAAAACTGCCAAGAATTAATTAGTTCTGCATATTCTCAACATATATGTAACAGAAACTGTATTCTGAACTTTTGATATGCGAAAAAGTTCCGCTGACCAGTTCGGCGTAAAACCCTTCTCAAAAACACCCTTATATTTACTTATTCGAACTACATCTACAACATTAAATGGGCGTCTCTTATTAATTATTCCAATTTAAGTAGCATAAACGTGGTCTAAATTAGTGTTAGGTGTTATATTATACTTGCAGGTTCGCGACTTATCGTTCTATGCTTTTGATTACCCTATGCATGGGTTATTTCAGGTAAAACATCTATCCACTTAAAATTGCCGTTTAAATGAAATTTCATATATAGTTTAGCCTTTATTGTGCTAATAACTCGTTCTGCCATTGCGGCTTTAACCGTGATATATGTTGAATAATGATTAATTCCGAATAATTTCATAAGTGTTTGAAATTTTTGATTGTAAAACTCTTTACCATTATCTGTTTGTACATGTTTAGGTATCTACTTATCACCATTTTCAGGAAAAATAGCTTTCATAGCCTTGGATTTTAAGGCACGCGTCCACAAAAACTCGAAAAATGCATCTATCACCAACAAAATGTACTTAAATCCATCATTCTTATTGGAATAAGGTATGAATTACGACGGTGAGCCTCCTAGGGAATTTTTTTCTAACTGGTTTATGTAACTCTTTCACAATCTGCTGCTTATACATGATTAAGCATGAATTGCGTCGTCTTGCTCGTTATGTTTCGATGCAGGTCTCAATACGACTGATAATTTGTTTAATGGTATAGGTGGAGATTGAAGTTTCTTAATATACTGCAGAGTTGCGTTATGCGCTTCTTGTGATTTCAAATTTATATATCTTTGCAGTTCAGTGAATTCATTAAAATGAGTCTTTATTTTTGTTTTTATTTCATCCATATAACGTGTGTTAGCTGCGCGGCAGGCTGCAATATCACTTGAAACTTTAGCTTTTAAATCGTTAAGTTTAGTTAAAAAAGCAGACGTAACACGATTTTCTAATCCTCTAAAAATGTTTCCAACTTCCTAACGTTATGCATTTCTTTTTATAGAGTTTTAGTCAGACGAATGTTCGTAACAACATTCATTTCATTAACAGGTTTAGCAGCATTAGTTAAAGTTTTGTTTTGAATATCAAGATTCCCATCATTGGTTAACTTGAAGCCTATACCCGGCTCATCCTTTATTGCGATACTTGAAGTTCCACCTTCACCATTTGTATAACGACCAAACTTAACAATATTCATGGTGGAAATGAGCATGTTTCCGGAATTAAGTAATTCATATGTATTTTTAGAAAAGTATCACTTTCAGGCATCTGTATGTATTCTGCTTCGGCTAGTTCTTCTACAATTGCGATAATTTGGTTATCGAGTTCTGTGTTTCCAGATCTTTCTTCAGCACATAATACATGTAATTTAGCTATTAATTTGTGAACGTTATTCCAGTATTTATATTGAATGTTTCGATTGTTAACCTGTTTGAAAAGTATACCGCCGCCCTTTTCCTTACTTCTTTTCATAGTTTTTGGTTTCGTAGATATCCGTTTGGCATATGTTCCACATCTTCTTTGCAAAACACCTGAGATACTATTGCTTGAATCTTCGCTGTCGCTATCATCTTCGCTTATTGATTGAGATGATGATATGTTTTGTGACGGTTGTGGTGGCAGATTTAAGTAACTTTTAATTTTGGAGATGAACTTTATAGCCTGAGCAAGTGCTTGTTTAGGATCCGAATTATACCTTTGAGCATCTCGTACTGCGGTTTCAGCATCTGGTGCAGCGTTAGCGGTGCGATCATATGATGGATTCGAAGTAGATGACGTTGGAGGAATAGAATGCGAAGTAGATGGAGTTGGAAGAGCGGAATACGAAAATAATGTTTTAGGAGTTGAATGATATCTTGGAGGAGGTAGAACGAGGGATTGTGGCTGCTCTTGATCTTCGGCAACAAGAACTTGACCGTCATTGTCTCTAATAATAACCTTTTCATTTATTTTTTAATTACTTTCGCCGGCTAATTTGGATGATGGTTGTTAAAGGTTTAATTATCGGTTTATTTTCTTTAATCATCTTCTTAGCAACCAGTTTGTTTTGTAGTAAGGTATTGTATTTGCTCGTGGTTGAATTAACCGTTGATTTAAGCGTGTTCCCTCCTCGGTCATAAATTGCAGCATTCTCTTTCCTGGTTAACCTTTCCACTTTAACTTTTGGATCGTAATTAACTAATTATTCTCAGTCTACGCATATATATTGATCAAAACTTTTCTATAACGGCCATTATTCAAGTCGAAATCTTTGTGAATAGAAATGAAACCGTATTTATCTTTTCAGCAATTTGAGCATATTCTACGGATTGTTTGGAATGATATATCAGTACCCATATGGTCTGCATATACATGTTTCAGAATTAAATCATCCTTCTTAAACAAAGCTAATAAGTTACTATTATCTCTCACCAAATGCTTCGGTGCGGCGGCAAATGTTTGTGTTATATAAAAACAATCAATATCTGTATGTCGTCCCATACTGAAGTATTCCATAATGTTATTCTACATATCCCCGAAAATACTCAAGTTAATTTACAACTCGGTGGTGGTAGCTATTGTCACCTATGGATCAGAAGTTTGGAGGGATTCAGCACACAGAGTAATCACGAAAAAACACCTCTCGGCAATTCAACGGCCCTTTTTATTGGCAATTACTCGGGCTTATCGCACATCCCCTACTCGTGCGTTGCAAATCCTGACTGGTCTACCGCCCCTCCAATTAATAATCACACAACATACTCTCTAGGCCTACTTAAAGCTAAATATTACGCTAATTTTGGATGGAAAGAGATTATAAGACCACCGCCGTGGGAGAAGGAACTTTTTACTCCGTAAAATTATGTAAATACCTTCGATAACTACCATCGACTCATATTCAGAACAATTTCACGTGATAACGGCCTAATAGGAATAATGAATTACCGCTAACCGGCAACTAGAAGTAAACACTGGCTGCTTAATAGTAACAAGCAATGGTATTATCCGAACACTTTAACAGTGCATGACGCTCTATTAAGTACGATGCATAAGGGATTGTAATCTCTTAGATTAGCGATAAACGACTTAACACCCAAGGACAACAATATAGTTATTATGGTGGGTCATCAGACAATACTTCAGGTGATTAGCCAATACAACCACACTTGCTTGACATCATGGCTCATCTATAATATACTAAGTGATCTGAGAGAACTAGGGTTTATAATAACACTGTGCAAACAGGATAATCTTAATGTCCTATACCCCACTAACAACATAATGCAAAACCCTAAGAACAAGCCTTCTGAGAACGTTGGTACAAGCCGAGTCATCTACAAACAAGAAGCTAGAAATCAGATGATCGAAGAATGGCAAGCAACATGTGACAGTAGCGATCGAGGCAGGAATGTCTGCAACTACTTTCCGAAAATCACAACTAACTTAAGCTCACTGTCTAAAGCCAGCATTTACTTATTGATGGGACATGGGCCATTCAATTCGTATTTAAATAGATTCATAGCCAGGCAAATGGAACCTGAATGCCCATGTGGACTAGGCGTTGACGATTTTGATCATATACTCTACCAATGCATCCTGGAACATAGAGTGCAATACCGGAAAGACCTACGGGAAGCGGTAGTGGGAAATGATGACTCCTGGCCCCTAACATCTAATTATTTATCAACCCATGCCCATCAGATGATATTTAATGAATTTACTTTAGTGCCCATCTATGATTATGACAACCACGGTAACACATGAAAAATAACTGGGCGCAAGGAATTAGATCAACTTTTATACATGGCATTCTGTCGTTTGTGCGTACACGCTCAAGCAACGTAGGAGGAGCAATGCTACATTTACAACAAAGTGGTTGGCATGGTTCCTTAGGATATTAATATATTACGGTGCTTGAGATATGTAGGCTAAAATTGTTTACACTAGGCTTAGGTGTCTACAAACTTTGAATTAAAGTGTCTTATTATGCTGCTAGATTTGTAATTACTTAGACAGGGCATATATACCTAAAATGCATGTTACTATAATTGAACCTATATTTTGTACATCTCATATCTTATATTATTATCATAGAGCTGAAGTGTGAAGTTGTATCGTATAGAATGTAGCTAAAGTGGTAGTGGATTAGACAGGGGATATTTACTTAAAATTGTATGTTATAGTAACTTGAACTCTGTATCTGGTAACCTATAATACTGATGATATAGTTATAGAGTTATAATTGTTCACACAGGGCTTACCTAAAATTTTATTTTAATATAATTTGAATCCCACAGTATGTTGCTTTTGTATTTTAGAACAGGATGATAGAGCTGTAACTGCTTTGATAGGACATATGTACTTAAAAATTTTACCCTAATGTAATTAACATTGTACCTAATCATATGTAAAGTTTTAAATAAACGACAGGTGAATGACTTTATACACCAGCGAGAGGGCCATACACAGTCAATCTACCTGTCACATGTGACATCATCAAAGACGAAAATAGAGTTTTGTTTCGCTTCTCAAGGCGGCATTATCGTTTTACTGTCACTGAAGGGAAAATATCCTATTCCTTTAATCGGTTTCAATACTTCCTCCAGAAATTGATATTTCGGCTGATATAAGGATTTCAAGAACACGTAAACATTTTCAAATTTCAAACCGTTTTCATTAATAGATAGAGTAATTACTAGGTTCGTTTCCGACGTGTTAGAGGGGCCTAAAATGGGTGCTCAAATTATATCATTCAGGGCCAGTATTTTAATACTAGTTTAAGCTTTAGTTTATTTAAACCTTGCTCTGTGTCAATCAAAACCATTGTAGTAATAATTATTTCCACAGCAAGTATCGCTTAAGTAAGCTGAAGCTTAAACTACAATTGAAATACTGGGCCTTAGCAAGTTACCATGTTTTCTCACTCTTTTCTTATGAGTATCCATGTCAAAATTTATTATTGGCAAAGTATGCTTTTGTGTAATAATTTTCATTTTATTTTATTAATTTAGAGGCTTACTGTCTACTTCCGTATTTGATAAGAGAAACGCAATAAATGAGCTAATAACTTTATTGCAAACACTAAAATAGTTTTAATATTACATGTCATGTCCTAATCCCATATGAAATTAATGATTTTATTACAAATAAACCTTAAATAGAAATGTATTTATAATTAACCTAAAGTATAACATTCTACTATCAAAACTATCTTTAACTTCATTAGTTATCGAACTGTATTGAACAATACTGCCATAAATGATGACACAAAACGCCATCTTGCCCGCTTCAAAGTCACGATTCTATTCCATTTTCAACTTGGTGAATCTTTCAATCCTTTGCTTTGTTTGGAGCAATCCAATGCGAAAATTGTATAATGCTTAAACTGTTTATAACTGATACCCGATTATTTCTCGATCATAATAATTATGTTCAAAGTTTAGATAATTGATATATGGCTGAGAGTAACCATTGTTAGTAAAGTTCAGTCTCATATTCTCATACGGATACTTTTTAGAATTTAGATGAAGAGTTAGATTGGAGTGATTCAGATTCTTAAATGTAGAAACATCTTCTCCTTTATTCCCGCGTTGATTTTTTTGGAAACCACTTAAGAGTCAGCGCGGTTTTTGTAATCCGATTGATGACTTTATAGGTCAAATGTCGTATCTATTCTGTTTCAATGCTAGTAATTCGTATAATTTCCATTGTCGAAATACCATGGTAATGACGGAATTTGTATTCATCTTCTTGTATAAATTAAGTTTAGCTTGATCACTCAATGTTATATGAGCATACGTTTGTTAAAATAATTGTGCAATTTTCTTCGCTCTTGTAGTACTCATGATGGGTTCGAGATCAAATTAAAATTAATTCCTGGATCATTTTGATGTTTGGTTTTTGTACATCTCTGCAAAGCCGAAAATATGTCTTAACGCTATACATGCAATGAATTTTTTCTCTAAGTTATTCACAATATGTTGGGTCTAAACAATTTGTGCATTATTATTATCTCCATCTTTAATCATCCAAGCGGCTAGCGCTAAATTATAGTTTTTGCGATTTGAATAATTTATCGCTGATGTTATTCCTGGTAATCTACACGTATCAACTTTTTGTCCGGCAATTTCATAATGAATTTCTTCAAACAGGAAGCATGGAAAATTGTTTGTTAAATTAAATTCAGGTGCAGTTTGATCCGCCCCAGCAGCAGGCTGCGTAGTCATATTGTTGTGGTGCTATTCCTGGTTACGTTTTTTAATTTTTATACCAAGAGATCGTACAAAATTTATTACAGGCAGGCTTAATTTTTCTTGTGTTGATTTCTTTTTAGGTTCTATATTCTATATATGATAAATGTAATGACGCGGTCGTTGATGATGCAGCAGCAGCAGCAGTAACTGGAGTTGTTGCTACTTCGAAGTTTAGAAAGCAATTTAGCAAATTGCTTCAGTTAACGTTATTATTGCTGAAATTTAAACCCATATTCCTTCCTTCTTCAATTCCAATCGAACAGAAAATTTTTCGTTGCCAAAATCTATATGTTCACCGTGTTGACCCACGAAATTTATTGTGATGTTAGTTATAAGGTTGGTGTTTACTTCCAAAAATATCGGATTTGTGGGAACTTAATTCAATCTAAACCCAGGTGCCACTGATACATCTATCTCACTCAGCATTTTAACTGCTTCGCCGTTCCTATATGATCCCGTTATTATATTGTAATCCAGGTGAATGTTTGTATGTTTTAGAATTTGTACATCCAAATCAGAGCAATTTTCTAGATTTGATTCAAGGACTTTAGAGTTGAACCCCAGCATAAGACCGATGCTTCTAAACTGCTTGAAATCGATTGCGTGTTTGCTTTTTATTACACATTGAAGGGTGCTATTATTGGCTGTCAATTAAAAAGTATCTTCGATGTTAAACATGGACGAAGCTAAGTTATTTTTACTACTGGTATTTAGAGATTCAGATAAACGTTTAGTAAATACCTTTTTCAAGTATGCATTAATCTCATCAATTTCATATGTACCATGTGGAGTTCAAATTTACTCAAGTTTCTTTGTATCGCTATCTATATAATGTAACTTATCATTGTTGCTAGTAATATTTCTATGGAATTGAAACCGTAGAAACCAACTAAAGCCAAAACATATTTATATCTCGGATCTAATTCGATTGGCGGATAAAAATCATAGCTAGCCGAGCTCCCCAAGCCCTCCAAACTGAACGTATTCGACATGATAACTAAAGGTTTTGTTAAGGTTACAGCTTATTATACAAAAATTTAAGACATAAATGTCCGCAGATAACTGTGTTGA
Organism: Phrixothrix hirtus; assembly: GCA_024586415.1. NCBI lineage: Eukaryota > Metazoa > Arthropoda > Insecta > Coleoptera > Phengodidae > Phrixothrix > Phrixothrix hirtus. Next base: position 24,193 of record JAHWXV010110277.1, read on the forward strand.
ACTTTTGCATCCTTTTATAGCTGTAGTAAATATTGCTGCCTCGAAAATATTTAATAACTTCCTTAGAAGGACTTAAATTACCAAAACTATCAAAATAGAAAACTTTGCTGTCAGTCTTCTTATGGCAAGTCCAATGCGTACCTGCATTCTCTGTTTTATCTAAATTTATGATACCGCCTCTTTAACTCGTGCCCTTTTGGATAAATCATCATGCATGGAAACACCCCGAAAATTCGGAACATATTTTGCATATTTCCGCAGTTCAATGTTAGTGGTTTATGAGGCAAACTTAGTATTTTTTACTTTCTCTTACCTATATAAAATATAGTATAAAGTATTGTTTTCGTCCAAAATTTTCGATATCAAAATTTTAGCGGAAATACATGTTTTTGGGTCCCCTGAGTACGAAAAACTTGTTTTTGAAAATTGGTCTGTGTGTGTGTGTGTATGTCGGTATGTGTGTTTGTGTATGTGTATGTGTGTGCGTGTGTGCATGCGTGCGCGCGCGCGCGTGTGTGTGAATTTATGTGTGTATGTGTGTGCGTGTGTGCGTGCGTGTGTGTGTATGTGTGTGTATGTGTGTGTGTGGTGTGAACGAAATCTTGTATATAAACATTTTATATTTAAGTTTGTATTCACCTGAACACATGACCGCAACAATTTCATTAAAATCGGAAGTGCCACTTTACTCTTGTCATTTTTTGGTTTTTCGCGATTTTCTCGAAATCGGCCCTAACAATTTTTTTAAAATTTATTGTATTTCTTAGAAATGTAATGTCTTTTGATACAGTTAAGACGGCTTCACAGAGAATTTTCCGTAAAGTGAGTAACCGGAAGTACTCCTTCATTAACTGAGGATAAACTAAATGTGAATCTAATAAACGTAGATATATAAAAATTTATATTTGAGGTCTAAACTGCCTTCCCATTCTAAATGGAGAATTTGGTTAAAATCGAATAATAGGAAGTAAAACTTTATTTCTCTTATTTTTAAGTATTTTCCGAATTTTTCGTTTTTCACGATTTTCTCGAAATCGGCTATAACGATTTTTTAAAACTTACAGAATTTCTTAGCTATTTAATGATCTTTCATATAGGTTAAGCTATTTCTCAGAAGCATTTCCGTAAATCGAGTAACCGGAAGTACCTTCACCGTTAACTCTAAATTAAATAACTGTGAAACTAAAAATCGTACATAAATGATAATTTATATTTGAGGTCTAAACTGTCTTCCCATGCTAAATGAAGAATTTGCTTAAAATCGAACAACCAGAGGTGCCTATTTATTTCTGTTATTTTTAGATATTTTCCAAATATTCGTTTTTCGCGATTTTCATTATATGGGCTGTAACAATTTTTTTAAAACTTATTAATTTCGTAGCTATTTAATTCCATTTTATAATGAACTAACCAGTTTATCTAATAAACTTTCGAAAATGGACTAACCGGAAGTACTTAAAGTATTAATTTTGAACAACATATCTCTAAAACTAAGCATTATATAAAAATGAAATTTTATATTCAAGTTTTTTATCTTCCGCACGTGAGATGGAAGGAATTTAGTTAAAAGTGAATGACCGGAAGTGCCACTTTATTCTTGCGATTTTTAAGCTTTTTTGGCAATTTTCTCGAAAACAGGTGTATCATTTTTTTTGAAACTTGCTACGGTTTTACTCCTTTAATGCCCTTATACGTTAAGTTAACGGTTTCTCTGAAGAAATGCGTTGATGCAAGTTACCAGAGAAAATTTCCGATGTTAAGCAGTCTATCGCGTGTCCAGTAACTTGGATGGGTGACCGTTAGAATTATCGTTTCCAAAATAAACGTAAATAATAACTTAATCATTTACATGCACCATTTGCATATATAAGTAAGAGAAAGTCGTGTGTTGTCTCAGACCAGATTTTTTGATATATTTGCCGGTCGCAAGTATAATGCATGTTTTGCATGGTTTCAAATAAAGACCGAATAACAATGGCTTCCATAATTCGATTGTAATGACTGGTCTCTGATTGAAGTTTTTTCGCTGCATTTAAATCATTTACCGCCTTTGCAATTCCTGCACCACCGTCACTTAACGCACCTAGTGCGGATAATTCAAATTCAAAATATCTTTATTATAAATACATAGCTCGCTGCCTTACAATTTAAATCGAGCCTTGATCTTATTCTAATATTATTTGCTAATTTTTTTTGTGTGGCTACCACCCTCTAGCACACCTGAAGGGGTGGTAGTCATTTCAAACTAATTTATTCTATGCCAAAGATTTGCGTAGTCCTATTCTACTAATGTGTCTTCGTTAGCTGTTCAACTAGGTGCAATTTTTATTAATTTATCTTTAAGGTCTTTTATTAAACTATATTTATCGAAAATTGTATTCGAATTTAATTGTTTTTTTACTAATTATACTATCTTAATCTAAGAGAGTTCTTGCAATGGCTGCATCAATATCAAGGATACTGGGAAAAACGCCAGTGCGGTCTCGTCACTAAGCACTAAAATTGTATAACACTATAACTATAACACTACAACTATAACACTATAACACTATAACACTATAACACTATAACACTATAACACTATAATACTATAACACTATAACACTATAACACTATATAACACTATATTTAGTTCACTTATCACTAATCACGTTATTTCCATTAAAGAGGCAATTCTATATTCAGGGGCATGTAGTTGATGGTGGTAGGTAGGTCATTGTTGCTGTGTGGAGTCTTCTATCCATTTCAATGGGTTAGGCCTCTTGTGTAATGTTTGCCATGATTTGTTGTAAATCAATGAATGTAGAAATTGTGTGTATAGATTAATTGTGAGATTGTTGATGTGTGTTTGTGTGATGATTTGTTATGTTTGTATATAGTACATACATGTTTGAGAAGTATTTTAGATGTTTGTGTTGAATTTTGTCTTAGTTTTTGGTTTGTTAGTTGTTATAGTCAGTTTAATTTTTAGGTAAAGTCCACTTGTGGGAGCAGCAAGTTTTAATTTATCCAACTATTGACATAGATAGGTTTACGTTGAGTTCTGTTTATTGATGTAGTACTTTTTCTCAAGAAAGGAATTTTGCGTTGTATGTTGTATTTATCGTAGGTATAAGGTCTTTGCCAGATTGGAAGCTTTAAGGCAAATTCAGTTTAAGTACTGGAAGTCGTTTTTGTTGTTTAGGATCTGTTATGTTTTTGTTACGTAGATGGATTCTAAATGGTTGTAATTGGTCCTATGTGACGTTATAGTCTAGTATGACGCGTTTGGGTGTGCCAAGCTGTCCGCAGATGCAGTCTGATGTTTCTCTGTTGGATAAGGTCCGTGTCCTATTAGAAAGTGTATAAGTTCTCTGGAAGGGCAAACGTAGCTTTTAAGCTTACAAAATCTAAAATTCGGTATGATTTGGTGGGTCCTTCTGCCCTTAGTGGAGTTGTCCCAATTTTCTTGTCACATGTTTGATATCCGTTCTGTGATGTCAGATTTTGTTTCTGCTCTACGTCTATTATTTTTTGGACCTTGTCAATGTCGCCTTTTTTAAGCCAGTATCTGGCAACTTTTTCTTTATTTGCAATGTGGCGAGTAGGATACCAAGAACGACCGATAGGGAATCAAGCGGCGTAGTGTAGAAAGCCCTTGTCAACCTTAGTATTGCGCCTGTTTGCGTAGAACTTTATCTTCTTGAAAAGTGATCCACGTTTTACTTGTTCTGCCCAGATACTGGCAGCATACGATAATATGGCTATGATACTGCTATTCAGGTATAATATAGCGCTGATCAGAGGAATCTTGAAGCCTTTTTCGCAAATATTAGTAGTGTGTTCAATAAGGATTTGTTTTTCATCGATGGTAACTCGTAGGTACCTGGTGCTTTTGGCTCTTGAGATCCTATGTTCGTCCAGTTTCATTACTGGGTTCCTCTGTAATATTCCCCTCACCAGGGGTATGAGGTTTTTTCAGGTGATATTTTAAGTTTGACCTCGGAGCACCAGTTTTGAATCCTTGCGAGTGTGGCATTTAGTTTTGTTTCTAGATCTCTTCTGGATTCGGCTTCTAGGAGTAATGCAAGATCGTCTGCGCAGGTTACAGTTTCGAAGATGGAGTCGTCTGCTTCTAATGCCAGGAGCAGGTCGTCGAGTACTATGTTCCAAAAGAGTAGCCCACAGATAGAGCCCTGAGGGCAGCCTTTAGTAAGTTTTTAGTAATATTTTTGTGAATGTTTGTTATCGTTGCGTAACGGTCCTGACAGTAGGTTCTTATGGTTTTGGTGAAGTCGTTTGGTGTGTTTAATCTCTGGAGCCTGTGAAATAACGCAGGTCACCAGAGATTATCAAAAGCATCACTGAAGTCTACGCAGACGAGTATTGTATATTTGGAGTGACTATTTTTCATAGAGCGTAATATTCTGTTAATGGCATCTTCAGTCGATCTGGCTTTCCTGAACCCGTATTGTGCATTGCTGTAACCGTAGTTCGTAACGTGTAATGTCAGTCTTTGCCTAGAGTATTAAGTAAGCAAATCGGTCTGTATGATTTAGTGTTTTGAGGGTCTTTCCCTTGCCCCTTTTTGATAACCTTGACGTTTGCCTGCTTCCAGATATTCGGTACTTTTCCTTGTTCTAGGCATTCGTTAAAAAAAGAAGTCAGTATGGGAGTAAGGGGGTCTTTTAGGATCTGAAAGACCTCATTTTTAATTTTGTCTGGTCCGGGAGATTTTTTGTTGGCTAAGGTGTCTATGGCGTCGTTAATTTCATTGGTGGTAATGGGCGGTGATATATTTTGGTTAGTGTCTGAGTAGATATTCTTTAGAAGGAATTTTTGGGTGTCGTTATTTGTGTTAAGGTCATCGTCCGGTAGTAAGTTGTGCAGTATGTATGTTATAGTTTCTGTATAAGCGGTCGTGCGGATAGGCCAGCAAACAACGGTATTAATGGGATAATACCTCCTGTTTTGGTTAGTGGTATTATGTTGGGCATTTTAACTTTTTTTCTTCCGCCCGCAGCGTGAATTGCTAAACGAGCCGCTGAGAATGCATGATTTATTATATTTGACATATATAATTCCACCGCCGAATATATTTCCGTTTCTTTTAATACCGACCCTCTTAAGACCAACTTTTATATTCTTTATAATATCAGTATTAAACTTTATCACGCGATGACCTTTTCTTCGTTTTTGTTTTTGATTGGATTTTGATAAGCCCATACCTAATTTACGTTAACTTTCACTGCTGCGACTACAGATAGCGCTGCCATTCTTTCGCCTATAGAAGCATCCTTTTATTTAACACGCGCCCAATCTTTTTCTTGCAATATTTTATCGGCCTGATGTCTATCACTTAAGTTGTTACTATCACGATATGCAATATCTTGAATGTTACAGGCAGCATCCAACTGATTTCTACCGGGATCATCACGCGCCAGACGTTTCTCTAATTTGGTCCCCGGACCGCAATAACTGTATCCTGGTATATGCATTTCAATAGGTAATTTATTGATGAGGGAATTTACAATCACCCTATCGACTTTTGATCTTTTCTTAGTGATTGTTATTCATTCGCTGGTATAATGAATTATGTGATATTTCTTATTTACTGCTCACATTTATATCAAAAACGGATTGAAAAAATAATTAGAACTTAAACATATTATTTCAATAGTCATATTAATAATACATCAATTTACATTTCACATATTTATTTTATATCCTGTATTCTATCTGAAAACATTCGGATAGGTATTATATTTAATTTTCAAAACATCTAAAGCTATATTTACAAAGTGATTAAAATGCTAACATAGAGAATACATTTCAATTGTTCGCTTCACACGCTTCAGTTGTTACATCATATATTTTATTATACAAATAATACACATTAGATAAAGCACAAATACACTGTGTTTTGGAATGATAAAGACATTGTGGTTCGGTCGAAGTTAATGCGGATTATTTTTCAAATTTAAACACCGGTTGAGAAACGATTTTTCTTATGTAATCAACTTTTTCACGCCCTTTAACGTAAATTATATCACCATTCGAATTAAAAACCGGAAGATGCTTGGGAAGGTATATGCTGGAGAAAATCCTTCGGACCAATTGATGCAGTGATGATTTTGCATTAGCCATTTCACCTGTTTTATGAATTCAGATTCCAAGTTGGTTATTGAATATGGTGCTTTGAAGATAAAGTATGATATTGATGTGCCATTATAATTTCCTAGCTCTTTAGGCATGAACTCAGTTTTGGATACCTTAAAGTCTTGAATTTCAACTACAAGTTTCATGTTTTATCGCGAACTAACGTTCACTAAACACATTAAACAGATATCTATAATCATTATTTAATTCGACGTCTATTTCTTCAATGGCGAAATCTTTAAATTTAAACACTAATTCGCCCATGAGTAAATCTGATTTAAAATCACTCCGTAGCACTTCATATAAAATTTTGAGTTTACTTTCACTGTCACTTTCAACTTTTTGACTGATAATTTCATCAGTCGCTGTATTTATGAATCTATCGTAATTCATTTTTGTTTTAAATGCATACAAATGCATACTTTTCTAAGCAGGAAGTCACTCATATTTAATAAAACCTTTAAGGTTGAAAGAGAAATGCACAAGCCCGTCTTATCTTCAGTATGAGGTTGAGATGTAAATATGTATAAGAAGCTGTAGGGACTATCTCTCGTTTTTACTATGTAATCAGTCAGTTTCACCTGCTCATCTACATTTTGTTTGATAACGGCGGGTAATTTTCTCATCAATTCGTAAAAAGTCTGTTGGGAAAAAGGTATGCCCTGATTGGTGGTGTTCTTTAAAATTCTTACGCTGGGTGTAAATTTTTCAAGGGATCTATGCCAAGATGAATAAACTTTGATGAACTTTTATTTAGCGGTATTAACATCTCATTAAGCAGGAGATTACTCTTGATTTTGTACACGTTTCGATCCGTTGTGATATCATATGATGGCATTGTCTGTTGTTTAAAAACGCGAAGATCTTCATGAGTAGTTTCACATTCTGGACTATTTGCATATAACTTATTCTCATAAGGATTCTTCTGGAAATAACAAAGTATTAATAGTAGATATATTTATTACATCTTATAATAAGCTTACATGGATTTTTTCGTAGATTTGTTTTGATGATGTAGCCATTGTTTATAGAAATTCAACGCTTTGAAAAATTTAGATAAATGGAGAGATTCGGTCACATGAGGAATGCACGAATAACTGAAACCGGAACTTGCTGCGCCCTGCGTCTTATAATTACAGCGCTATGATGTCATTAGTTTTATGCGAGTTAGAACTTGTTGAAAACAGAATAATGCAAACACGTGTTTAGACCAAGAATGAAAAGTCAACCATTATTCTATTTTTGGAAAGTTATTAATTGATTTATAAAATTTGAAATAAATTAAACCAATAATTAAATCTCTGCATATAAAATATAAACATGATTATCAAATAATATCCCTTCGGGATATTAAAAATTAAAATGAGATAAATAAATTAAATAATTGAATAAAATATTCGAAATAAATAGCGTCCGCGTGCGTAATGGGAAAATTAATTAAATATTGGCGTTTAATTGGTTTTATAAGAATAATAAAAGATAGATAAATACCGCGGGATATTAAATGAATTATATGTTTGAAAAAATAGCGTTCACGTGCGCAACGGAGAAATTAAATATTCGCATATAAAATATGAATATGATTATCAAAAAATATCCCTTTGGGATATTATTAATTAAACTAAATAATTGATTGGAAAAATGGCGTTCATGCGCGCAACGGGGAAATTAAATATTCATGTATAAATTTGATTTAGAAAAATATAATAGTCAAAAATATCCCTTCGGGATATTAATTAAACTAAATAATTGATTGAATAAAATGGCCGAAAATGGCTGAAAACAAAATGGTTGTTAAATGTTGTTCACGTGGGTGATGAGATCATGCCCCAAAATGGCGGGAAAACAAAATAGCGGTGATAAACATGGTAGATAATCCCCGCCTACATGGGTGGGGTTGGGTTAGATTACCCACCTGAGGAGGGGAGGAGGTTGGGTTAGACCACACCCTTTCGGGTTAGATTAGACCACGGCCCTGCGGTTTGGGTTAGGTCACGCCCTCAGAGGATGAGAGGAGGGCGCGGAACTGTCTAATCCTATCTACTGGTATTTAATTATTGTTTGACTTTATTATTATTTAATAAAAATCTTCTATTGATCAGAATAACCCGCCTATATTTTATAAAAAATTACTTGAGAATGCTCGGTTGTGGGTGGTGCATTCCGTAAAACAATATTTGGAAGTTTCATTAAATTTTTATAGGCGTTATTGTGTTTTTTACTATTATTTCCTTAAGTCCATTATATGATACGGATCAACCCTTATTATATTAAGTAACAACGAAAACTGCGTTTCGAAGAATGCTGCTAATATAAACATTATTTGATCACCTTGAATTAAAAAATGTTTCATACTTTAATTTCGTTATCTTATTTGCATTTCTTTATTGATTGTTAGTTATTTAATTATCAATTTGGTTTTGGTCGCATTTGATTAAACGTAAATAGATATTCTTTGAAGTGTTGGATTCATTTAAATAATTTAGTTAGTTATCCTTGTTTAACTGTTGACTTGTATTATTATTTTAACCTTTGACAAAGTTTCATCCTTACATATTTTTGTTATTTGCAAAGGACTTTTCTACTAATCATTCTTTTATTTTTTGCAACGCAGAGTTCCTTATTTCGAGTTGTTAATTTTTTTCTTAATTAATATGTAGCCTGTGATATTAGGGCGATCGATATTTATTTTATTTGAATAAAAATTTTGTAGTATTGTATCAAAATCCCCAAAAAATGTTAATACGATGGTCATGCTGTAATTATCATTATTCATTAGATAGCGTTCATTTATTAAATAATCACTTGTGCAGGGGAATTAGTAAAAACAATGTTTCGGGTAAGCGATTTGTTACCGTAAACGCAGTATAAATGGGCCAGACTAAACATTGATCTTTATAGAAACGTATTAAGTTCGTTAGTCTGAATTTGAGGCTACAAAAATGTAAAATACCCGTGCGCATGTTTAAGTCGTTGACACTTGTAAATACTCGTATGGTTGTTTAATCTGAATTTATTAGCTACAAAAAAATGTGCAGGCTTTTAGTCTTATCTGATTTTTAATTATTCTCTTTGATTTTGGATTTCCGGAATCTTTAAGATGATTCTTTAAATTGATTATGATTAACGAATCTTAGAAATTTGTCGGTACGGGACGAAGAGGCGTGGTTGCATTTAGCAGTTTTTAAGAACACTCTAAGGTATGCTCCTCACTGGTTAGGTAACGCAGAAGACAGGTAAATCTGTAATCTTCAACAATTTGTGCTACAAATATCATGCAATATCTTTCTATTCTAATTAAACTGGTAAGTTTTTGAATTTCATTATGATTTAGTGATAAAATGATTTAAACGTTGAGTTACTCTATTTTAGCTAATATCAAATAAATAGAGAAACATGTTAGGCTTTATGCAAGTAATATTTGTTTTCCACGATATCCTTGATAGCATGTAATTACCCTTAGTGCTTGCGAATCGATAGGAAGTTTAATTTAAGTTTAATATAAACAATGTCGTAAGTGAATTGAATTTGGACAGGTACAATCTCTGTTTCTAAAGGTTCTATCAATTAAATCAAGATTTAATTAGTTATATTTTAATAATATTTGACCATTAATAATAATAGAAACATTAATTGCTCTTTTCGCTTGCAATGGCGATATGAGTAGGCATTATTAATATCTATGAATTTACCAACGTTACTAATTACTATATTGTAATCCGATAATCGCTCACCATTCTTCCTATTGCAAATAAACTCAGATCAGTTTACCGTTATTTTGGTCTTTTATTAAAGTATAGATAGTTGAATTGTTACTTTATGTAAACATTTATCCACCGTTTAAAGTACACAGTAAGTGAGTTTTGATTTTTGTCTGCTTTAACTGCATTGAGCTAGCAGCTAAAGTAAATATTTGTTAATAATTTTAAAATGCTACATACTTCTTTGATCGCTATAACATAAACAACTCATTGTTAATTTGAAACTTGGAACTTTAATTTTATTATAGAATGTTACTTTCCTACTGTAACGAAAATAAATGGTGACTGGAAATATTACGTCCAAAGTGTGTTTGTTTTTCAAAAAAAATTCCTAATGCTTACTTAATGCTGTTAGTAAAATAACAATCGTTATTAATTTCAATTTCCTCGGTAACTTCTTAGAAAAACCATATGAAGTCATTTTATAATCAACATTTGTCCATTTCTCCATCAATATATGCCACGACTTTGCCAATCTCAAGAAGAGTATGGTTGTCATAAAGGAGCAGGAGTAAAAAAGTAAAGGCACTAGAACAAAATATTCATGAAAATACCATATGACATTTTCATTCATTTCTATGTATTACCAAATTGGCCAAATGTAATTTTGGGTATCTCACTCATATTGTAAATGTAAAAACTAATAAATATTCCCAATCCGAGAAGATAAATTAATGTATAAAGTGCACAACATGAAACCCATTTAAATCGAAGAGGTTGATTGCGAGATTTAGATCCGATGAGACCCGGAACTGGAAACATTGCAAAGCATTGTCCAATTATTAAAACAAAAGTTAAACTTTCATATGTTGTGTATCTGGAAATTTGTCGTCTTTTACGGAAAAATTTTAACTTTTTCATTATTGAATAAAAAGCAATGCTTGATTATTTATAAAAATAATTCGACCTGACCACACATTTAGAAGTCTGGTTATAAAATCTTGATGTGTAAATACTTATTTTATTTTTATTCCAAATTTTATTTTATGAAAACGTTTACTTTATCAGTTATAAAAGCCATTACAAATGTTTTCATGAACAATATTTGTAGACTCATTATGTATTATTTATTTAAGAGAAAGTTTTTTATCGATTGCCTACATTATTCCCTACATAGCGATATAATCCAAGTACGAGTTTTAGTGATCATTTATAATTTTGTCACATTAATTTTCATCTAATGTAGAATTTCTTTTGGTATAACTATCTGGATCTACGCATATCTACTTTTAGGTATTACCATTTTTTTTGTTGTATACATGTAGTAAAATTTGTTTACGCCAGGATCGAACTCATGAATTTCTGTTCACCATAAATAATGTCATTAAATTAGCAAATTTCATGTTTCAGTAGAGGATTTTGTGTTAAAATTTATTAACACAAGTTTTATTGGATTTACCCTGAATAGTTATTCTTATAAAAATGTATATAACTGCAGAATTCTTTACGTTAACCGTTTTCAAATCAGTTTTATAATTTTAAAGTTCAACACACTACCTAATTTACTAAAATTCATAATATTTCTAAATGCATTTCAAAAGTTCCATTAAATAAATATTTAATTTAAATTTAAATCTTATCGTACAAACTGCTTCTTGAATAAAAGCTTTATATTATAATTCTCAGAATTTAACTGTGTGGAATGTTTCAGCCAAAGTTAAATCATTTCTTGTTTTCCGTCGTCTCCATATATTGAAAAAGGTTGCGCTAATTAAATGAGCAGGCACTAGTGTCCCAACTGTATTTAAATAGGGGCGCAATGAGTTTTAAAATTTCGAGTAGAATTTGAAAACTGAATTTGTTAAGAATTGAGGTGATCGATCGATTATCTACCCAGCACTTAGTTATACGATTGCGGTTGTGAAATTATTTGAGGATTAAAGGATGATTGTTGTATTAACATAAATTTCGTGAAAAATTCTGGTTATTCTAGTGTAAGGGATTGACTGATCATCAAAAGCCAACTTAGATCTTATCGTGAAGACTGATTAAGCTCCCACTAGAGCAGAATGTAATCCAACGTCTTTAGTTCCAACCGAAAGTATCTTAAGGAGTACAACCGACTTTATCAATTTTATTTCTACTAGCTGCTTCACTTCTTTCATTCAATTCAGAATTAATGTGGGTTATGACGCAGAATATTACGAAATTTAATGTTTGAAACATGTACTGAATTTGAGATGTTGATTGTAACTTGAAAAAATTATTGTACACGCTTAGAATTCTAGCGGAAATCGAAGGCTGTTTTACGTAACACCACTGTTAATTGAAAATTAATTGCTTTACCCTTTCTGCAAACTATCGTTTTGTAGCTAGTGGCTAAGTAACTAAATTGCTCGCCAACCGCCGTACGACTTTAAAAATGTTAATTGATTTTACAACCATTTGTTGTTACTTTTATGTAATTTCTTTAATGTATATCATTGTATCTGTTATTTACATAGAGTGTATAAACTGTTGTGTACTATTTAAGGAGCGATAATTGGATTAATTATTTATGTAAACGTAATTGTAATTGAGGCATCCGCATCTAATTTTAATTATAGTTTTTACTTAGAAGCACTCTTTGCCATTACTGTTGGGGACTTCTGACTTTATTCCATCAGTGCTGTCGGTTTATTACCAGGTAAATAATTGAATAACGTTAAACATCTGCTGAAGTTTGCTGGCATTCAATCATACCCTGAAGATATCATGATTTATATAGTAAGAACGATCCTATTTGCGATATATGATGTTCAAATAATCGAACCATCTAGAACTCTAAGGTATAGAATTTTAAAACTTAAAACAAAATACTATTGCCAAAAAGTAAGCAACTACATTAAGCGTTTATATTTATAAAGGAATATTACCTTGTAAAAAATTAGTAGTTCTCAAAGGTTGAGTGTTTTCAGTCTATTCAAATTAAAGTCAATAAATAAATTCAAAAAAATTAAATACTAAAATATATTTCGATATTTACAAGATAATTATCAAAGATTAAGTGAAGTTTCTAAAGTTATAAAGATCAATGACCAAATTTGCTTTTATAAATAAAATTTCAAACGAATAAAAGAAATTCTTTAAACATCAAAACATGCTAGAATCTAATTCTACTCGTATTAAACTTATTATTTAATTAAGTGTCTTAATGAATTTAATCTAGCAACTGTTTTACTTTTAAATGTAAGGATTGTAATCTATTTAATATTTTAGGTTTTAGTTTATTACAAATGACCGTTATGTACAATGTACAGTTCGAACAGCTGGATTAGTTCTAATCTCGTATAAAACATATGCGTATAATTACGTATATCTCAAGTTCAACGCCAAGAACTTCTGTCTCGGCATTCAAATATACAGTAACCCGTAAGTGAGATAAATACTTGAGTGGAATCCCCCTGATTTCAGAAAAACTAGGTTACGAATACGCAAGGAGACATCTGCAACATTGCTTCGGCAGTTAGCCCAGGTTTTCGAATGTTTTTCTTTTCAGATATTATTTTGATTTGTCGTTGTGTGTTGGGAATTACTATTGATCAAACATAACTTTAATTCAGTAGCTGTGGTGTTTTGCTTCACATTAATTTATAAATGAGATTTCATATTTGTAATTTTCATTGGTTGATTTCGTTTGCATCTCTAGCAATATCTAACAGGTTTATGTCCAGTTAAAATTTCCATTTATAGAAACCTAGATTATCTTGTCACTTCGCTATCGTGCGGTGCCACTTGCTTCACTTGTGCGGTTTTATTTAGATACACACAGATTTAGAATAGAATTTCTTTTAATTTATATTTTTCTATAAAAATAGTTTTATAAGCGAAGACTTCGTGTTACGTTTTCTCCGGTTAATGAGTTTATGCCAATTCAAGTGTTTTTGAAGGGTCGAGCTTCCCGTTCTGATTTCAGAAGTTAGATTAGGCGATAATTTTTTTGACTTATTCTCGAAGTGTTGATTATCACGCTTACTTTGGTACATTTTACTTTCGTTAAATGTTACTTTTAATGACACTATTTTTCTTTTCAGTACTTTTCTCAACTTTTTAAGTAATGTTTTCAGCACAATCATTTCTGCTGCTTTCCTCAACTTCTACGTTGAAAAAAAGAGGTAGTTGATGGATAAATTTGTTTAAATTGGGACTACAAGATTTAGGTATAAAACAACTATCACGTGATTCATTTTTCATATATTTTTCATTAATTTCTTGTGATTTTCTATATTTACCTTATAAACTCATACAATAGTAATAACTAAATTCCCACGATCTGTACACGAATCAGATTTAACATAAAACTATAATGCATAAAATTCTTGTATTAATCTTTCGACAGCGCATTCTTCTAATATTGTTCTATATAAAACATTCACATTGTAATTATACTTACTTAAAGTAGTCTGATGTTTATTCAACACTGTTATCCCCCAGGTATACATTTTTTAAATTAATTTCTTTTAAATACGAATATTTTATTACCCTTTGGACACACAGCTTTCATATTTATTGACAAATCAACTAGGGAGATAATATAAACATAAGTAAAAAATAACATTGAATTCCCTATATTCACCTTTACGCGTCACCACACGGTATAAGTTTTTCCTTTTCAATCCAGATACTTATTATATAAATGAATGGTAACAATGAATTGCTTCAGTTTGCGAAATTGTTTAAATTTATTGCAAGATGTATATTAATTTTAACCGATTGTAATTATTGTTATGAATAATGAATTTTTCTAATTAAATGACATATTAATTATAAATAACCTTGTTTTTAACTTAATTTTTATCTTCACAGCACGGAATATTTTAGAAAGCAAAATGTCACGTTCGACCCGTGTAGATAAGCACAGCCGGCGTAGAAAGTGAAACGGTTATCAGACACATTAGTTGTTTGCGACGCCAGTAAAAAGTTTCTGCGTTTTAAAACGTTATTATACAAAAATCACCGGGTGCGAAATCTGGCAAATACGGTGGCTGTCGGGCTTATGCTGAGCTGAGCGTACAAACGCATTATCATGGTGGATTTGTCATTCGCCACTCTCATACAACGCCGGTCTTTTGCAATGTACTGTGCCCCTTAAACGGGGAAAGACTTGACAATAATATTCCTTATTTATTGTTTGACCTCGTGGAGCATTTCGTCGTGCACAAATCCCTTATAATTGAATAATACACTCGATATCGTTCTGACCTTGCTGCGGTTCTGTCGTGCTTTTTTAGGGCTGGGTGAGTTGGGGGTTTTCCACTGTGAAGACTGAACCTTAGTTTCGTAAACTAATGACTCATCACCAGTAAGGATATTTTTCAAAAAGTATTCGTCGTTTTTGACGCACTAAAGCAGGTCACGACCAGATGAAACACGGACCCATTTCTGGTCATCGGAGAGTAATTTTGGAACAAATTTTGCTGGGATGCGTCTCAGCCCGAATCGTCAGGCAGAATTGACTTGACTGCAAAAAAATTAATATAGAAGTCTACACTAACTCACGAATAGTAACTCAGCGATTTGCTAACATAGTTGCGCACACCCTTTTCACGTTGTATTCACTTTTGCTGGTTGCGGGCCTCTCAGAACGCTCATTATTTTCAACACTCCCTCGATCATCTTTAAAACGTTTATACCACTCGTTAACTTGGGTACAGCTCATGCATTCCTCTCCATATACGGCCTGCAACTTTAAGTATGTGTCTGCGTGGTTTACCAAATTTTTGACAAAATCTGATACAAATTTGTTGACCACCTTTTCCGACATGACAAATTCGATAAAGAACGACGCAGGCGTAATAATGAAACGCTACTGTAAACAAACCCGAAGAGTTAGGCTGGCATGATTCGCAACGCATGCGCGAAATGTTGCAAGGTCAACATGCGTGAAGCTACTATCAACTGTGGCGCTCGACTCTAGATTTATGCCATCAATCGGGATAGATTTTCATCATACCGTGTAGTCTTACTCAATAGGTTTCATCTATTGTATATACCCTGAAAGTATAGGAAAGATTAGACAGTATTATACAACCATGCCCTACTCAGCGAGTTTTCTTTTGAATACAGCTTGAAACTTTTTAACAAATCCGATAGGATCGAAAAATTTATTAATCAATTGCAGTAATACTGATACCAAAACGTTAGTGAACTTTTAAACACCCTTTATTAACAGAATAACCACTGAGACTTGTAAACAAAAGATGCATTAGCCATTTTCAACTTACTAAAGCACGCCAGGCGTCAAACGTTGCTGCGCATACCGATAAGAAAACTTGCACGCTATCCAGAGTGGTATAGTTATATAAGTTGTAATCTACTTTGCTTGATTTTCAACTACAAATAGAGCTCTGCAACTAATTTATATTTACATTACTTACTTAGAAATTAGGTCTTGTAAATATAAATTAGGGTTGGATTCCAAGCCAAATTGAACCTTTTAAATAAACATATATATATATATATATATATATATATATATATAAACTATAAAGTTTATGTAAATTTTAGATATTTAAAAATATTTAGAAAAATTTATTCCTCGACTGGGGTTCGATCCCAGGACCTTTGGCTTTACGCGCCAATGCTCTACCACTGAGCTAT
>JAHWXV010110285.1:0-15518 GCA_024586415.1 Phrixothrix hirtus
AAACAATTACTAATAGAAATTGAGCCTTATTTATTGCAAGAATTTTTAAATTATAAATCTTAGGGTCTAGCATGGACTCATTAAAGTGACACAATTTCATCACTCTTGTTTTTTGTACATATAATGTATAAGCATTCATTCTGAAATAAAGATATGTTATTATTATTATTATTATTATTATTACTTAAACAAGCAGAGGCAAACTTAGATTTGTTTAAGTTAGAGTGTTCTTGTTAGTTTTGTTGATTTTAAAAAGTTTGTTTTTATTGACATTTTGGTATCAAAAAATATTTCTTACTGCTTATTTAAGCACACTAAATTTGAATAAAATATCTCAGAACATTTTCCAAATTTTCAAAATTTTAGAGCCTTTACCCTTAACTTAAACAGCCTGTATCTTGTAAACAGAGTGCCACATTTAGTCACTTGTTTCCATAACTAAAGTAACATTTTCAATTTTAAGGGATTAAAATTTTATTTTAGTCCCTAAGGAGATTAACTAAATTTAATCCTGCATACATAACGTAAATCTATGACAGCAACAAAAATTAACCAACTAATAATATATTATATACCTCTTTTAATCCTGAAAGAGAAAGTTTATTTCTCGAGCAATAGAGATAGAAATAATCTCTCGAGGGATTAAAAAGTACTTTAGTCCTGAGGTATATACTTACATTATTTTTTACACTTGCGAAAAATTTGAAATTAAAAGAGTCAAAGAACATAAAATTGCATGATTTTGACATTGGCAGTCAATTTGATTTATCAATGTACGCTTCACGGTAAATGCTATCTAAATTTTATTTGTGTAACGCTTTCAGCAATATGCAATTTTATTTAATTAATTTTTATTGATGCTATGGATTTACTTTGTTTATGCAGGATTAAATTTACTTTATTTCCCTTGAGACTAATGTAAAATTTTAATCCCTCACTATCGCTCAAGAAATAAACTTCTCTCTTGGGATTAAAAGAGGCACTTTGATCCCTTGGTATATGATATATTATTAGGACATATGTTTACAAACATTTTAACATTAGTCAAACAATGTAACTTCCAAATTTTGTGAACAGTTTAGGAATTACCCTGTTAGATGTCCAAGTTTTTATTTACAAGTGATATTTTAAAAAGTTGATAGTGACCCGGTTGCTGATGGTAAGTAATACATTTACCTTAATATACACACTTTAGGTTTTATTTTCATCGATAAATAGTCTAAAACCAATTCTAACACTTTATTTACAAACTTTCACGAACATTTTTAAAATGAGTAGAAATTATGTACAATATAACTCTATTTCTACTACTGTCTTCATTTATATAAATTCCAAGGTATTAAATATGCAGTTTTTCTTATACCTGCAATATTTCCTTTTAAATAAAGAATAAAGCAAGGTTATAAACTTCTTCTTACGTCATTTTTTCTTCAATTGCATTATATTTCTTAGATTTATATACTGTTGTTTCAGGATCCAAGCACTTCTTTACAACCTTATTCTTTAAATAAATATTAGTTATTGGCTCGTCGTAGAGTTCTTGTTTGTTTTATCTAAAAAAATTAAATATGGCCTGTTAAATATAAAAAAAATTAATAGACAGTATTACCAAAATACTTATCTATATACCTTTGGATTAACTAGAAACCAGAAATATGCATGCTCTTATTGTAAATACATTTCATGTTAAAGATGCCGTTTCTAATAAGTTTATCACTAATCTTTTATAAAGGGTAGATATTACTAAATGCCAGTCCTGTATATATAATTTGGCTTTAATTAGGTTGAAATTAATTTTAGCTTTCTAAACCCCATTCCACAATTAAAAATAACACAGATTACATTGCATTAAATTACAAATAAAAAACTAAATCTACAAAGAATAAGTTTCAAATACGGTAATGCAAAAATAAGTACCTATATATATTGAAATATTTTTTAATTTTTGTTAAAATTTAGTAATCAAAAGCTGTTAATTTTAAAAACTATTTTGATAATTGTTTCCATGACATGAATCTAGCTTAGATAAAATGCACTCGGATCTCAACAAAAGTTGCAATTAATATTTACATTTTTTACAAAAATGTTATGCTTGAATATAGAAATATAAATTTTTTGTAATCATATCAAATAATAGCCTTCTTACCTTAATTGAAAATATCTTAAAAAATAGTTTAATTTTAATTATTTTATCATTAATTTAGCTTTAAAAAGGATTATGACCTAAAGTATTCAAGAATATCATAAAAAGGTGTTGTTAAAATCTCTCTTCAAAATAGCTCTAATTTTCCAAGCATATATGATATTTGATTTGTTTTAATTAGGCAAATTCTACCTACTTGCAAGATTTAATTAACAATTTTACAAACTTAGTATGTTGATAATAATTCACAATAACGGGTAATCAATGATCAAGAAAAATTACACCCTTTTTCTTGCAAAGTTATTTTACAAGTGCGTTCCTTTATTTAGTTGTTTATAATTTTAATTTTTTATTAGAATTTATTAAACAAAACTTATATTTGAAAGTAATGTCTTTAAATTTATACTTATAAATTCAAAGGTAATATATAGAACAGTGAGTTTACAAATAAGTTGATTATGCAACCAACAATACAGTTGAATGTATTTTTGAAATATTGTGCTTAGAATTAATTTTGTACAACGTAATTATACAAGGCTGTTTCAAATGAAATCTGGATTGGGTTTGTAAAACTGTTTTTATTGTAAAAAATTACATGTAAACGTATTATTTCTCTACATAATCTCCTTGTCTCTCAATACACATTTTCCACCTGTCAACCAATGTGTCAATTTCATCTGAGAAAAAATTTTAGGCTGCTTGCAAAATCATTTATGCACCGCACACCTTATGAAATTTAAGGTGGTCCACAACAATATTATGCTCACATTAATTTTTGAAACGACTTCTTCAAGTTTAATTTGCCTGTTTTGATAAATTATTTCTTGAAACACTGCAATGTTCTCTGGAGTGATTACACAATTCACCTGTCCTGGGTGCAGAACATCTCTCACACTCTGTTCCATTTTTAAACTTATTGACTCATTCAAAAACACTTGAACAAGGCATACAACTATCTCCATACACATTTATCATTCTTTTATGAATTTCAGATGGATTTACACCGTCAGTAGTTAAAAATCTCGTAACTGAGCACATTTCTTCGATGGTGCAATTATTTAGCTACGACATTGCGAACTATGATGACAGCTTGGTGTTGCAATTGTTTTATCTAATAAACTAAGCGATCAGAGGCTACCCAGATAGATAATTACTTTAAAATCTCATTCAATGTATTTTGTAACGGTGACATATTTGCATGCTCTACAGACCCAATCCGGATTTCATATGAAACAGCCTTGTACATATATTATTATACAATATTCAGAAAGATTCGACAAGGTGTTTTATAGTTATTACTTATGTATTAACTGAACTAATTTTGATGATGAATAGTTTCTTCAATTTATTAAAGTTATAAACCTAGTTCTATGACAGTATACCAACATAAAAGTTTATGTATAAATGTTCACAGTAGTATTTATTAATAAAATTTTTCATATTGAGCATCATTTATTGAAAAATAAAATATTTTAACAAATACAGAGATACCAAACAATAATTCTAAATAAAAATCAATTCTATGTGGCATAGTTTAAAAACAAAATTTTAAGGTACCCATTTCAAAATTTATTATACATTTTTTTATAAATATAATTTACATAATACATTCTCTTTAGCTTAAATAACTTTCACAAACAAACACATTGTCACCCCATTGCTTTAAAGGTAAACGAGCTAAAATATAAATGTGACAATTAATTTTGCAAAAGTGCAATTAGCATTCAAAAAGAGCAAAAGAAATGTTTTAAAAAAGTAACAATCTTTTAAGCATTCACTGTTTTGACTTACGTGCGAATAAGGCAATTAGAAATTTATAAGTGCACTTTAATAGAATCCGTGTGATTATCTAAAGATAGTCTGTGGCAAATGTGCATTAAGCCCAGACCAATCATTTTATTAGTGGCAGAATAATTGCTTTTAAAGCACTAAAACGTCCACTACGAAAATATACATCATAAATATGTATAAATAGTATAGTTATAATCAAATACATATTGCTTGATTTACAAAGTGTACAGTCGCAACTTTAAAGGCATTTATAAGACACTTTCATAAAGTTAAGGCAAATATTCATACTATGTACGTTTTAACCTCACTCAGGACTACTCTATAAGAGCATTCCTATTTTGTATAATTAATGCTAAATATATATAATATGAAAAACCCACTACATTTAATTAGGCATCCGACATAACTAAACAACTTTTATTAAATATTCATGGGATATGTTA
Organism: Phrixothrix hirtus; assembly: GCA_024586415.1. NCBI lineage: Eukaryota > Metazoa > Arthropoda > Insecta > Coleoptera > Phengodidae > Phrixothrix > Phrixothrix hirtus. The sequence goes on from JAHWXV010110285.1 coordinate 4,378, forward strand.
GTGGTACAAAAGTACAATTTAATTTTAAAGTATTAAAAATTACTACTTGCTGTCTGTCTTAACAGAAATACTTTTCACTTACTACTGAAAGAAGTTAATATGTATTCTCCATTCATTTTCAAGTAACAGTAAATCTAAACAACGTTTAGTATCTTAATGAAACTTGTGCATAATTAGTTCAATTATACATTTTATTTAATCTCTTTTTGGACTCAATTCAAAGTTGGGACATATCAAAAATTGCATGTATCAGTGTACAATTGTTTGTTTAAATTTACTCTCCTAAAAGTGAATAGTGTAGTTTTATGAAACTATTACATGATACCAGCTAACCGTTAGCATTGTAATATGTAATATTAATAAATCCTATTTATTAATATCAATATTACACTAAATAGTGGAACTGTAATTTCTTATTACAAAATTCCTGTTAAGATTATGTGGAATTTTAAACTTCATGAAAAATATACTTGTAGTAAATAAAAATTGTGTTCATTTGAGAAATCAGGATTTTAAATAAAATTTAAATTACTATATGATTAAAAAAATTTTGATAAGGTTTTATAACAATAGATTGTTGCTTGAAATTTTAGGCAATAAATGCAATCTGTATTTTTGTTTTTAATAATCTACAGGTATTCATTATCTTTTTAGACGTGTATACATATTAGTTTTCTCAAACTAAAAATATGAATTAAATTGTGATCAGAACAAGAAGAATTGATAATTATATGATAATAATGAACTATAATAATATAGTGATTAATTTTCTGTAAACTATAAGACTAGTACTGCTGTGCACTAACATATTCATATCATTTATTGACTAAGAAAGTCATATCGTTCGCCTGTAATATTTGGTTTACTAGACTGTATTTTTATATGTTTATACAAAGTAACTATAAAATAAATATAAGTATACTAAATAAGTTCTAACATCTAGAATAATAGTACTAAAATGCAGTCAAAACTAAAAATATCAATATCTACAAAAACTCTGTATCTACAGTTTTAAGAAACTCATCAAGTACTACAAGAAAAACACAGACGTATGACAATAGAGTTTCTTTGAAAACATTTGAAAATGCATCAATAAAACTTTTGAATCTAAAAATTAGTAAATATTAATGTAAGCAAAGAAACTCATTTGTTAAATATTACCCGACTCAACAAGTTCCAAACTTTTACCGTATTCGGTGGGAATATTATTGACTAGAATTTAATAATAAATAATAAAGGTACTTTCAAATTAATTTATTTAGCAATTTTATTCTTGTTCGCCACCTTTAACACCTAAAAGTTTAGCTGCATCATCTGCAGAAGAAGTCAAAACTTGATCTATTATAGAACGATCTCTAATACCTAACAAATTACTAATTAAGTCGCTGCCTTCAGTCCCATCAGATTCGTCAGTTTTTTCTACGGATTTACTTACCGAATTATTGTTGTTACCTTTAACAAATTTATCAAATGACGGAGTTAAATTTGCATTATTAATATCTTCATCACTATTTAAAATATCATTTTCAAAAGTTACATTGTGTTTTTTTCGGTGTCGTAACATACTATGTTTCAGTGTAAATCTTCGATGGCAAATATCACAACTAAACGGACGTTCGCCGGTATGAGTTCGCATGTGTCTTCGTAAATCTTCGGCTGACCAAAATCGACGCATACAAAAAGCACAAATAACCTTTCTGTTAGCATAGTCTGGAAATTTTCCTCGAACTTCATGATCTTCATTTTCATCATGATGAGCATTCTCATCTGGAGTTGTTGCAGTGGTATCCAAGGCATTTTTTGACATAAGTAATTCATATTCTGAGCAATGTTTGTCTTTTATATGTTCGAGGGCATCATTTCGTTCAGCAAAGGAACTATCGCATAAATGACATTTAAATGGCAATTCGGAATTTTGCAAATGAGCATTCTGAACCTCATTCGTCACTACAGATGGTTTATTATGAGAACCTATCTGTTTATCCCAATCAGTTTTTTGTTCAACTTGAGACATCTTTTCGTCTTCTGAACTTCCGGCTTCGTAACCAGTGGATACTTGAGAACGTGCGTCATCACTTTGTGCACCTTGAGAAGAATGTTTGCAACTGATATGCTTCTTTAAATTTGAATATGTTGAAAATGTACTGCTAGGGCAACTTGAACACTTAAATGGTCGTTCCGGGACATTACGCATCAAATAATTTGTGTTATTGCTTGATAAGTCATTGGTAACAGCTGTGGCAGAATTTCCATGTTTTCGGAGCAAATGGCGGTCACAATTTGATTTTGTGGTGAAAAGTAGAGGACAATGACTGCATTTAAATGGTTTTTGTCCTGTATGTGTAAGTACATGTCTACGCAAAGATGAAGTCCATGGGAACTTTCGCTGACAATATGGACAACTGACACGATTAGGTGCCAAGGAGTAGGCGGATTTTTTCTTGGTAGGTGCTTGAGTTGTAGCATTTTCAGATTCAGACCTGCAACGATAAAGGATTAAATTTGATTTTAAACACATCTTTAAGGACAAACCTATTTTCGTCAGTTCCAGAATTATTTTCTTCGCTAGTACTGCTACTAGCTACCAAACCTTCTTCGTCTTCTTCACTGATACCTCCTTCACGACCTTCACCTTCTCTGCGGAAATATTCTTTAAAAGGTTGTTGAGATGCATTATCCAGAAGACGAGAAACTGGAACTAAATCTTGAGCATCTTCGTTTTTAAGCAATGCACTGTTATCGGTGTTCATTTTATCACTATATTGCTTCAATTTTTCTTCCAGAATTTGTGACTTTGCAAATTTTCCTGTTGAATTAATATATTGAGATCGATTTTCTGTTGGTTCATTTTTATTCACACCTTCGTCTTTTTCGTCAATAATTAAGGGAATATCGTCATCTTCTTCTTTAAATTTACAGTTTTGTTTGTTGGCTACCTTATAATTTTGCGCAGCTTTGAGGTGTTGAGCAAGTATAACATATTTGATTTTATCAGATATGTGATTATCTTTGGAATCATCGTATTCTTGTTTCTTTGGTGCGTCATAATTGGGAATGTTTATGTTGCAGTAGTTATTTCGTTGATTAGTATTGCCTGTTTGAGATTTACGACTACCATTACCAACATTTGATCGTTGTCTCTGAGACCAAAATTGAGGATGTTGTTGCTTAATATGACGTTCCATGTTAGATCTTAAAGTGAAACGTGCAGAACAGTATTCGCAAGAAAATGGACGTTCTGTACGATAACGACGTTGTTTCTGTTTAGGCATTAATACACCATTCTTTATTACCATTTTAACAGAATTTGGTGAAGCCATTTGTTCCGATTTTGTAATAGGAATGGGACTTTGCATTTTTATTAAATTTTCAGATAAATTTTGATCAATTGTTAAAGTCAACGGTTTAATATCTTCATTTTTTACGGGACTACGGCTTGGAAAGCCTGTGTCATGTGTGTTCAACTCGGGTTTAACTTCATTGAGTTTAAAATTATTATAAACATTCATGTTTGAGTTAACCAAAGATTGTTGATGAAAATTTTTAAGTCTCTCTGCAAAATTATCGATTACCATGCCACCTCCGCATAATTGTAGCCTTTGTAAACGTTCTTTGATATCTTGAGGATCTTGAGGCAGAATGGGCGAAGGCATTGCTTGAAACAGTAAAGGATTTAAGGAAAACGGCCATGTGGGTATACCATTAAAAGTTGGGAAGCCATTACGGTAAAATGCCAGCTGAGAAGCGTATAGCCCAGCAGGGTCGATTTTTGGAGTGTTTTTGAGAAGTTGTTGGGCCAATATTTCGCTCATATTAGTCGGAGAGATTTCTGATCCTTTTTTAGATAAATCTTGGGGTACTTCTTCACTAAGTTGTTTTACATCTTCTTGTGGTTTCGGATGTACTTTCTTTGTACTTAAATCTAAGGCGATGTCCATAGATTCATCTTCTCTTTCAAAACAATAACTGTCACTTTCGTTGTGGTCGTTATCGTTATCGTATTCTGTATTTTGAAGAGTTTCCAAATTTTTTACTTGAATTTTTAGTACAGATTTCTGAGGTGTCGATGTGTTCGAAATTTTCGGCGAAAATTTAAATTGAGGGCTGTAGGATAATTGTTCTGGTTTAGGTATGCTATTTTCATTTATTGTTTTTAAATTATCTACAATTTCGATACGGGTATTGGAATTCTTGTTTGTATTAAACGGTGAATTCCCTTTCATATTAATTAAAGCTTTTCCTAAAGGTGTTTGATCCTTTTTTTCAGATAGAAGGTTAGGAAAATCTGGCGTTTGCAAATAATTATCGGGTGATAGAATTTTTGGTTTTTCTGGAATAATTTCTGTGGTTTCCTTAGATATACTTAATTTATCTTCTTTGGCTAACATTTTGGTAATTTCTTCATTGCTGGGATCCTCGGAAGGATGATAAATTATAGACTTTTTAACTTCTTCTCGTGTAGTTTTGGAATGTCTGTTTCGCAGATGTCTTTCACAATTGGCTTTTGTTGTAAAAGCGTAATTGCAGAGCGCACATTCGTATGGGCGATCTCCATTATGGGTTCTCATATGTCGTATAAGAGCAGCTTTATCAATCGATGAATGCGGACACATGTTACATCTGTAAATTCCATTATTATTACCGTTTAAGTGCGCGCGATTGTGTCCCTTCAAGGCTCGTAAGTTTGGAAATACAGCCGTACATAATCGGCATGGAAATTCGCCACGTAATTTCATTTTACGAAATTCGGCCGCAAATAAATCTTGCGATTCCTCTTCATTTTCGTGTTTTTGAATGTCATGTTCGTTGTCATTGTAAATTACACGATTTGAATCGTTTGCCTTTGTTTGCAATTGTTGAAGCAATGTACCGTTGGTTGTCATTGAAATTATTGACTGTATGTCAGCTAAATCTTTAGTATCCGTAGGTGCCGTGTTCGAATTAAATGTTGTGGGTTTCTCGTGATGCCCTGTGGTAATATGTTCCTTTATATCTTTCGAGTTATTCTGTAAATCCAGTTTAGCGAAAAAGTCGTTCCGCCGTAAATCCTTTTCAGCGTTAATTACGTTATTATTAAGGGAATGTTTGGTTTTGATCGATAAATCTAAGCCAGTGGCACAGTTAGATTGATGAATTTCTAAAGAACTGGCACAAGGAAATGCGTGCGAGCACTTTTCACATTGAAACTTTAATCCGCCAGACACCTTATGCAAATTCTTTTCACATTCATATTTTGCTATGTATGGAAATTTTTGACTCGAAAAATCAACAAATGTTAAATCTTTAAAACCTACTACGGAATTTTTTTGAAACTTATTTTCCTCAGGATGAACTAAACTTCGGTGTTCGTTTAATAATTTGTTGTTTTTAAAGATCTGGCTGCATTGGTTGCATTTCGCGGGATAATCCGCATGATTGTCTTCCAAATGAATCTCTAATGAATCTGTTGAGTTGAAATCATCGCGTTCGCATATGGGACAACTAAAATTCTCATTAGCATTTTCTAATTTAATGCGAGACCGTTTGTAAGATTCGTCAGAATCAAAATTAATGTATTTTCGTTTTTTCAATACATTTTTACAATCAAACGTATTTTTATTACTATCGCTTTTGGGGGTTATTTTATTATTATTATATTCGACATTTTTTGAGCCACTGCTTGCTCCACTATCGGTACTTCCGTCAGATTCATAATTTTCGGTTCTATTTGTGTGGATTCGCATATGCCGATGCATGTTTCCGTTTGTAGTAAATGTATCCCCGCAATATTTGCACGTAAAAGGTCTCTCACCGCTGTGTATTAGCATGTGTCTGTCCAAACTGGCACTGGAACTTAGTATTTTATAACAAATACGACAGACGAAGCCTTTTTCAGAATCTTGTACTTCCGTTTCGTTATTATGAGATCTAATGTGAATGGTAAATTCGTGCTGTGATGATAACATGGTTTCACAAATTGGACACAAATATTTGCGATCTGGAGAGCTACAGTTGCTGCGATTATCAGTATCTTCATTTTCTGAACGGTTTGTGTAGTCCATATCGGGAAATGCAGAATTTCCAGTCGCTGATAAAATACCCGAGTCGCTTTGGTTACTTTGGTTTGTAATTTCTTTGGTGTGTAAGTCTAGCTCTGACGATACCTCCATATTCGTTTGAAGAACTGCAAGAAAAAATATTACTTAATAATTTTTTTACTAATTTTTACATTTATTATAAATTAATAATGTATTCAATGATGGGCTTAAATAAAAACTCATTTTAAAAATAATGAAGATGTTACACCAGATACACCAAGATGAAAGTGCAAATGACGAAGAACTCGTATCATAAAATTTCATATTCTTCAACCAAGCTAAAATTATTTTGACAGAGTAACGTTTACTAATAAGTTTGTCATCAACTGACGCAATTCAACATCTGCAATTATGAGGTTGATTTGAAGAGTAATTTGGTTCGTGCGCTCAGAAGGCATGATCAATAACTTTATATGTAATCATTCCATGTTGTATCGAGCGCTAGCGCAAAATGAACGAAATTGGAATTGACATTCTGATTCGATTATTTTGTTTTCAAAGGAAATGAATAAAAGGATTCTTCTTACGCTGAGTGACTCATGACTCATGAAACCGTTCGACTTTAGGTAACCGAAGCATGGCAGAACAAGCATCAAAGATTCTCCACGTTCTAGAGGCCTGAGAATAGCTGTTGCGCCAAAACTATCAATGCAATTGCTGATATGATTTCGCTCGCCAGGTGAGTGGAAATGCGCGAGATAGCAAAGGCTATGGAGACCTCAACTTAGCAAATTAGTTTCACTTTGCATTATGAATTGAATATGGAAAAAGTTTTTGCAGGATATGTGCCTCGTCTACTCACTTCAAAGCAACAGCAACCTGTATTCAAATAGAAATTGGCGGTTTGGAAGTTTTTACGAAGAATTCAACGATTCAGGTTCACCACTAAACATCTAAACGGTGGCCTGAACTAGGTGGTGTAAGTTTTTTTGGATGCAAAAAGAATTCTTCTGGTCAACTACTTCGGGAAAGAAAAAAACCGTAACTGAGAAATATTGCGGAGCCTTTTGTAGAAATTAAAAGCACAAATCATGAAAAAAGAGCCCTCAATGGTCAAAAAAGGTATTATTTCACCACGATGTTGTACTAGCGCATTTTAACCTAAATTATCTTTCTCATATTTCCTAACTAAAAAGAGATTTGATTCAAATGAAGATGCAATAAAGACGGCAAGCAGCTGTTTTCAGCACTTCGAAGATTCTCACTTCTGAGAGGAAAGCGGGAACATAGAGTAATGTTGTAGAAGTGCGTTGAGTTTGAAAAATAAAGTATCCTTCGAAACTGAATTTGCGGTCTTTAACATCAAAAACCAAGCTGCTTTTCAAATCACCCATGTAATACAATTTGTTCGAAATCTACAGTTTCTTCTTATAGCATCGTTCAATTTTTGGTAGGCGAAGTGTAGCAGAACAAGCATCGAAGATGCACCACGTTCTGGAAGTTCGAGAATAGTTGTCAAAACAAAAAATTGTAAAGTCCATGATACAAGCAAGTATAAGTGTGCACGAAATGACTAAGACTATGGAGATCTCAACTGAGTGAATCGAACGAAAAGCCGCTAGCAACTATTCTGAGATCCTTGAAGATACTTGCTTCCGAGGGGAACCGGAGACATAGAAAAACGTTGGAGAAGTGTGTTATGCTTCATAATATTTTGAAAAAATCAAATAAATACACAGTTGGGGAAATGAACCTTAATTTCAGAGGGTTGCCTGAAACTAAAAAAGGAAATCAATATAAGGAAAAAATGAAGAAGCGTTTTAGATAAATTGTAAATCCGCTAATGCCTATGAGCCATTTGAACGATTAGTATAACCATACATCTTTTAGAAACATTATAAGCGATGTGATGACAAAACAAGCATTAAAAGAAAAGTGTTCATAGTTGCAACAAGTATGGCAAAAATAAGTTTGTCTAAAAATCAAAATGTCTTCTAAATTTATTGGGGAAACCCAAGTATTTTTGATTTTAGTTCGCCAAAACATTTTATGCGCCACAATTTTTCTCTTTTAACGTCACTAGATATATTCAATCACGGACAGATGGCATAAAAGTTGAAAGTCGTTAATTTTTAGACTTTAGAACACATCATCGCGTAATTTAGAAGGTTATGTATATAAAAATGAAATAATTTCAGACAAATTCCAAAAATAATTTTCAAAACTCACCATCTAATTAACTTGACAGTTTGACTAACAGTTTATTTTTAAGAATCATCCTATTAGGAAGTACCCAGAGTTTCTTTTTTTAACGCATTTGAAACTGCTAATAAAGATTGACATTTGATTATTACAAATTGGGTTGCAAACAAAAATTAGGAATACAACCTCTCCTCAAGATCACAGTTTTTCACAAAAACTTTCAAATTTCTCTTAAGTACATGAAAAACTAAATACTTTAAAGCACGACGCAGGCCAAAACTTGAAAATTTCTTTCCAATCTTTCAGATTTATAATTTGGAACACCGTATACCTTGTGAGGTTATTTTCATTTTATGGCGCACTCCCAGAAATTAAGGCACTCTTCTATATTTGATGTACGTATGCCTGCATGGCTTGAAGTACGATAAGGAGGTGGCCGATTTGGGCAAAACGTAGAACACAGGTGTAGTTCGGTTATCAAATTGTAATTTTGGTAAATGAGAACTTTGAGTAAGAGAGTGTGATTTGAAAGTATTTGTTGAGAGGGGCGAAAGGCCATGAGCGTTATAGTCCAAAATCCAAGGTCTCGTTTAAAAGAACTTGAGAACAGGATTTGAGTAAACTAGATGATAGGTTAAGTTAGCAGGGTTTTGAGTTTTCAAGCTTACTTCATACATTGGTGTAGGCAACACACATTACACTTGAACAAATTCCAAAGGTAGGCTTTCATTATTTCCGTTTTTTATTAATTAAAATCAAGCTACTTTATGCATCTATGTTACAAACCAAGGAACTGCAAACATATCATAAGGTGCTTCAAAATTAAAAAGAACAATTTCAATGCTGAGCTCGTTTGGTGCAGTCGTTAGCATGTTTGCCTCTGCGCCGAAAGGACGCGAGTTCAACCTGATCGAAGTCGGTAAATTTTTCACCGGTGAAAATTTAAAAACACGCCTTCTTCTTAGATAAAAAAAGTAAAATCATAGATCCCGTGTCAATGTGATGTTTTGCGCGTTAAAAATTCACACTGGGGGCAAAATTCCTCCAAGTTCGTAAAATCCTAGTAGGCGTGGCGAAATTACCGTAGCAAATGAAGTAAAGAAGGCCAAGGAAATTTTACCCATTATTACAAACGTGTCAGGTATCGTTTAGATTAATTATTAATCACAGAGTGATAGCAAGAGGGGCAACACATGTTTGGCCACTATGCAACCCGGATCTTACGCCATTGGACCTTCTTGTAAGATAATGTAAAATGCCAAGTGTACAAGCTACCTATATAAAATGTCAAAAATCCTGCGGGCCAATTATGCTCTATATGCTATGGCGTATAAGCAACCCCATCCATACAATAACTGGGATGTGTAAGCGGCAGCAAGAAAACATTACAAGCACTGAAATGGTTGAAATGGTTTATCTTTCCTTGTGTTGCATTTAACGTTTTTAAGAATTAATCATTTTATTGTTTTAGTTGCTAATCTTACTTTGTAACATTGATGTATTTAATCAGTAACTTGATCTTATTTATTAACAAAATCGGAACTAACGAATAACTCCCTGTGCAATGTATTCTAGTGTAATGTGTGTTGCCTACTTCTATGCAACGTAATAAAAGAATGACTATTTGATAGATCTTTTGGTGATTTACACAATAATGAAGAATTTAACGGTTAACAAGGTAAAACAGTATAAATTGATTCAATTATATCTTTAAGGAAACTTTGTATTCGAATTTATCATCTAAATTTTCTTTGCTTTTTACTTGGTGTATCCTAACAGATCCAAGTTTATATCAGATTAAAATACCTATAGCATTGCTTTGAGCAAATTTAAAAATTATGTTTGCTTTTTTTTCAATTTTTTTCCGATCATTTGTTGTTGATAATTGCAGTTCCTACGTTAACTACAATCTTAGTAATGAATATACACTTAATAAAGATGATAAACTTTGATATTGTTTTAATCTAATCCTTGGTGCTTATTAAAGCAAATAAAGTACGAATATATGATGTAGGATGTATGTACCTATATAAACTTTCCATATTCAAAACCTTATTTTTTTCTCAAAATTGATGAATCATGTGAACATCGGGCATAACCAACGTAAGTAATTATTCTGCCTTCAATTAAGAAGAATAGTTGATTTTCTTCTAACTGGCGAAGAAAAATGTTGAATTGTGAAGTAGGAGAGATGAGGATACTCTATGGCCATGTAATAAGCACATATTTCACAATTTGAAAAACATAGGAGCGCATCTTTTTATCAATTGGTAGCCCTGAAGGCAACCACCATATATATTAATATTGAAGTTGGTCCAAACACACCAGTGAACAAATAAATGAGTCACTTAAAGCGTATTTCATTTCTGTCAAGCAAAGAGAAGTGGCGATGTGACACTATCTGTTGCATGCTACTTTGGCACGCTGTATAAAGAAAAATCAGAATTCAGATGGCTCTAACTTGCTGTTAGCACCGAATCATACTACCATCTTTTCTAAAAAGTTAGGAAAGTAATTGAAGGACTATATTATTTTTGCTATAATATTTATTTTGATTTAATAAAGAAACAAGAGAAGGAGTGGGATTTTGATTTCACAAAGATAAATCTATTAAAATATCGTTGATTGCAGACTGGGTCCAGGAATTTCGCAATTTTACTGCTGATCTAGAAAGAGCTACAATTTTCAACCTTGCCACTGTAGCTGAATTTTTTTAAATATGGAAGTTCTTTATGACAAACTAGCTAAATTTACAACTTGGATGGGACTACCCTGCCACCAAATGTATTTGTCGGAAAAAAATATATAAAGCAGGAAAAGTAGGTAGGCATACTAGTTATTGCTTGATGTTATGTTCTGTAAGTGCCACTATCACTGCGAGTTCCTGCGAGTGTATTTTAAGCTTCAGCCACAATTCCAGGG
>JAHWXV010110416.1:0-12111 GCA_024586415.1 Phrixothrix hirtus
GTGTGTGTGTGTGTGTGTGTGTGTGTGTGTGTGTGTGTGTGTGTGTGTGTGTGTGTGTGTGTGTGTGTGTGTGTGTGTGTGTGTGTGTATGTATATAACTTAGACTAATTATGATAACCGATTAACATTTTAGTATACCTTTCGGAACGTAACATCGTAATCAAATAGTGCTAACTAACTTCAATTTCATACATTACATTTGAAAAGCGTAATAGAATTGCTCATGTACATTATTGTCAAGACTAATCTTTATTTAAAAACCATTTGTTACGTATTTTTGTATAATTTTGATGTATGAAATTTACTCAAAAATCTAATATTATTTAAAAATGGTAATTATTTATATTGAAGGAGTATTCAAATTTTAGAAAATAAAATATTCAATTCATTTACCTTACGACGCTAAATTTATAATTAAAGGATGTTGCCTTTCTCAACAAATTACTTTCACTTTTTTGGTAATATAATTTTTAAAGTAACTTATCAAATGTAATAATCTTTATGATGCTGTAAATTTTTAAGGTGAGACGCAAGTAAATCTAATTAACTGTTTGAATTTATAATTATATTTGTTCATTTTTAGCCAGAGACGACACAAACCTCATTTACATTTATATTTGCTCTTAGAACATGGGTAGTTAGCATACGATTTTAAGCTTCCTTTATTACAAAAATATTTTTATACTGCTGAATAAAACATATTTATAATATACCTTTCTTTAAGCCACTATTAGTATTTAACATTTATAGTCGTACATAATTGTACAGCTGAACACTTTAATAAACAAAGATTAAATATGGATTCAAATTTAATTTGCACATACAAGGTTGATTGATAATGGGAAATTTATGATCCCATGACCACAGAGAATGTCCTATTATAGATGAAACGGTTCCCACCCCATAAAAAATTTAACATAAAAACGTTAATTTTTTTTATCAATGAAAATAGATGTTTTTAAAACTCAAAGGCATCGTAAATTTGAGTCCCAATACCGAAATCCTGAATACTCGATAGCGCGTCAACATGAGGTCTTAGAATGAATTGATTTACTATATAAAACTTTATACTTCTAATTATTCCTAAATTATATTATCTATAAAGAAACAAATTGTTTACTAACAATTTCCTTTAAGAACATTTTCATATACCCACATAACTTTAAAGAACAATACCTTGAAGTTATGTTATCATGTAACGATTAAAACTTTTTAAAAGGATAACAACGATATAAACCTTTTTACGGGTGGATCTAACGCAGGGCAAAGGAAACTGCAGTCCTGAGGCCTCCACAAAATTCGTTTTTGGGCATTATTTTCTGAAGTTGGTAGTGTAACCAGTAACAAACTACTTATAGATCTATTTCGCCCATTTCATTTTACATTACTTTAATAATTAAGGAGCAGAGAGGAGGCAGGATCTTCCATACCTAGATCATCCTAGGGTCTCCACATCTTTAAATCCGCCTCTGACCTTATTCAAAACTAAATTAGGTTGTGCACTTATTACAATTTTAACTACAAGAAGAGAAACAATCTGCAATCTAGGAATTTCGTATTATCATACGTGATTATTGTTATAAAATACGCGTGATATCCTCTGTAGCGGTTGTATAAAATGTTATTTAAAACCCATCGTATTACGTTCTAAATAATTAAAGAACTCTATGAATTTAAGTCTCAAGTATTACAAACACTCTTTCTCGCTAGTTATACTGAGTTTATAAAGAATTTCTTAACGGTCAATTAAAAATAATGTTTACAGCTAACAAGCATCCTCTTTGGAATGATAAAGGAGTAGCGCTTAGTGTTTTCAAGACCTCGCAAGATATTAACAATGTTTAAGCTTTAGCGGTGACAAATCGTTTATTTCTCGTATCTTACTATCCTATATCTTAAAATGTGTAAATTTTCATCACCATGTTTATATTATGACATATTCCCTATTATGTATTTAAATAGGCATGAGAATTCAATTTAATATTACCCAAAACACAGTCTGAGCTAAGTTTCTGAATTTAATATGAAACATTAATTTTATATATATATATATATAGATTGTTATAGTCTTATTACCAGATTTAAAGTGCTATAAGGATATGGTAGTGAAAATGCGTAAATGCTATGGCGGATATTGGTGAGTGTGAACGAACTTTTATTTATAGAATATGTTAGGCTTTGTTCTGTGCGACCTAGTTTAAAATGTTACTTTCTACTATCAAAATGCATACAAATACTTAAATTCTTGAATAGCATCCAGCTAAATTGATAAATGCGTAATAAAGCATATATAATGCCACGTGGGTTAGGAATTTACATTGGTATCTCGGCCTACGGATAGATTTATTTTAACGTAAGTGAAGCAATTTGAACACGCCACGTCTCAGGCAAGGATGTATGTATTTAGTTTAACATTCAGACACAGTTAAGTTCCAACAAAGTTAATTCTTACGTAGCATTATGTGTTCTCAAGTAAATATCTGGACTTGTCTCGTATTCTGTCAGTGATGGATTTAAGTACATGGTGTTCCACATATCCGGGTGATATTAATTATATTTTTATTTTTCTCTGCATAATGTTAGTAGGGGGCTGTCACTTTGCAAATAACGCCAATTTAATATAAATTTGTTTTAATGCAACAGTGGTGAGGTGAACATCATGTATTTGCTATAAAAACAGGATAATGAAAGGTATGTTAGTACACAGAGAATTTTGCGTAATTATTTTAATATCCATGGAAATAATACGATGTAATCAGTTCAAGCTATCAAGTTGTGTGTAATATATTTGAGCAAATGAGTTCAACATTGCAAAATAAGCCTCTCGTGAGAGAAAATCCTGTTTGAACGCCGGAAACCATTCAAGCAGTCATTATGCATTTTCATTGCAGATTTCAAACAGGCGTTTTTGAAGAATTTTGCATAAAGACTTGCACTGTCACTTAAGTATGTTACGTTCAAATTGTGCAACAGTTGAAGAACAAGTATTTGGTAAAACTCTAAGCTTCTGCCTTGAAGTGCTAGATCGTGTATTAATAACCTTTGGATGGGTGATGAAGCTCATTTTTATCCCTTTGGCTTTGTTAATAAATTGAGTGTTCGATATTGGGTAGATATAAATCCCCGAATTGTTGCATCAGAAACCACTTCATAGTTCAAGGGTGACAGTTTGATGACGATGTCAGCATATGGAATTATTGTCCACTATTTTTTCGAAAATAGTCACTAAAACGCTTTAATAGTAAGTTAAGCGGGTGTTTCTCCATGATTGATACGTAATCCCATCAACGGTTAAATCGAATTCGTCAAGCGGTTAACTCTTGGCTTCAACAAGGTGGGGCAACAGTACACACAGCAAGAGCTTCGCTGAACGCCAATCTTTGACTCTTTTACAATTGTGTAATTTCTAGTAGTGGAACAATTTCTTAACCTTCAAGATCACCAGAGTTATTCTCGTCAAGGTAGTTAAAACCTAAAGTTTACTCTCAGCGCCCAAACATGCTATACAGCTAACAGGGATTGTTTAAAAACACATTTATAGAATCGCGTTGAACTTCGTTTCTAATATGGTGCATAACTGACCATCAAACTTAGAAAAATGTCCACGAAGTAACGGAAGTCGCTTTGAGAAAGCTGTTTTCAAAAACTAAAATGCTTTTTGGTGTAGATTAAAATAAGTTGTTTACCTTGTTTGCATAGAATATATGTTGCTGGTATCATGGATTTGAAATTGTCCATTTCTGTGCGGCACTCTGTATAAGTAAGTTTTTATTATATAAATATGAAGTTATCACTATTTTTGAATACGCAAGGACCTTCAAACAAGAAAAACAGATAGAAAGTATTACAGTCTAAGAGAATTGATGAATAAGGAATAAATGTCTTTCCAATATTTTAGACTATCGCAGTACTAATTCCTAAGTTCTTTTGAAGAAATTTGAGCGTATTATGACAAAACCAAATAACACGTTTAGAGAAGATTTTGTCGTAAAAGGAAAATAAATAGCGTGTTTAAGGTAATTTTTATTTTTATATTTTGAGAAAATGCAGTACCATATATAAAATTCAGTAAGTAGTTAAAATATAAACCATTGTTTAAAGCAAGTGGTTTGTAAATAATTGGAGATACTTATATAGAACTTGAGAAAGACAAGTGCTGCTCTCGTTCCATGCTTAAACTACGGTAAGAGAATTACTGTGCTGGAGAATGTGCTAGCGGTATGGATAATCTTCGAGGCAATCAATTTGATGCCACAGTTCCGAATGATGCTATTTATAAGCCTTTAATTTCTAATTCCAAAATTATTGAAAATACCTGTTGTTTAATGCTATAACACATATCTATTTCATCAGAGTTATCCTTCTTGATCTAAAACTTTATTTCATTTACAAGATATTGCCCTAGGACCGTTGCTACACTATCCTGTCGTTTTCTCTTAGAAATTGTCAAATATTTGATGAACTAGGAGGCTCTTCACGGTCTTCGATGGCTTGGCCAATGTTTAAAAGAGTTAATGCTCTATCATCATTAAAACAACGTTTTCATCGTCTGTCGTACCACCGATGACAGATTTAACCGCCTCCCTCTCTTCATTAATAGAAGAACTAAATTGTTATTGAACAGGTAAAATCAATTTTAAATTAACGTAGAGCTGTACTGAATAATCTAAATTAAATTAGACAATAATTTTTTTGATTACTATGCGAAATATATAATCTAATCAGAAATGAATAAATCGGCAGGTTACTGCAAACTTTAAGAAAGCCAAATTTTGTAACCATGTCACCATTTAATTAAACCACAAAGAGTTGCAGTAGCTTTTATTTTTCATGTATAAATATAGCATCAAATAAAATATAAAATTAGCTACTACAAACATCTATAATCAAGAAAGTCATATATTGATTTTTGAGTGATTACTGCACACTTTTGAATTGTATTTCTTTTAGAAATTATGCGTCGGATAAAAATAAAGTTTATACAGTTTGAAAGATGATTTAATGCATTTTGGCATAGGTATAGATTTATTGAAATTCCTTTAATATAATAAAGATAAAAACTAAGATATGACATAAATGAAACAAATTATCATTTTATTACTACAAGGAGTATGATTTCTAAAGAATTAACTAAGATCATAACAATAACAACATAAAACTAATAATAACTGGTATGATCTCCTCTTGCTTTAATAACATCTCACATATGATTAAGCATAAACCGAGTTCAGTTCGGAATAGTTTCCTATGGAACGTTAGGCTGCTATTCTTCTACCACAATAATGATCTCTTAGATCGACGTAGGAGCAGGGATCAGGTTTAGGTCAGAACTGCATGTTGGCCACTCCAAAACCCGAAAATCGGTTTTTTTAATTTAATATTGGACAATTCTGCTAGTGTGCGGCCTTGAATTGTCGTGCATAAAAGTAAAATTGTCTCCAATATAATCGATTTACTGCTAAAATTTATTCAATATACTTAGCGCCTGCTAAATCTCCTCTCTCGCGACCACGGCCAGACCTGGCGATGAAAATACAGTCCGTTCGTGTTTCAATAAAAATTGCACCCCATATCATGAATCAGTCGCTGCCGTAGCTATTCCTATCTTCAATCTAGCCCTCTGCAAATCGTTGTCCTGGTCCCTGGTAAACATTTTTCTTCTGTCGCTGCCATAGAGATATGTCCTGGTCCCATGAGCGAAAAAAACAGACCCTACTGCTCCAACGTCAAATTCATATCAACCCGTGCGAAATGCAGACGTGATTGCGGTGGTCTGGAGTAAATTTTGGACCAGTTGCAGGGTTTTTAGGGGAAAGGTTTCTTTCCAACAGCCTTCACCTTACTGTGTTCTAACTAATAATCCCTCCTCTCCCCTCATGGTGCTCTTGCTGCCCTTAAACCACATTAAATGGGCGATTTCTTAACAACTTCGACTCAATAAAGCGGTCATCACGCTCCGTTATACATCGCGTTTGCCTGTTTCTAGTCGCCGATGCAACAATTCAGTCTCCTCGTAATATTTGCAGATCTTTCGAACTGCTGCACGTGTTATATTCAGCAGTTGAACTACAACTCGCTGGCTAGCTCCTTTATCGATTAAAACAATTACCTACTTGGGCGGCTTTTCCTATGTAGTAAGCTGTAAACTTTGAAAACGACCATATTACAAAAACCAGATTATGTTCAAACTCTTGTGGATACAACCGTGTTAACATCCACTTAATATGCGTTTGTTTTTGTTTTAGGGTGCTACACGTCATAAAACATAAGTACTTTTGATAAATTTATACCCATATCGAAGCATATTCTATTAACTGTATAAGTTTTGTTTTGATCTAAAATATAATTTCTAAAAGAAAAATAGTTAAAGCCAAAAGTTTGCAGTTGGTCGCTTTTCATGTAAGTTTATTTGCAGTAACCATGTGAAATTTTTTTAACTTAAGATTCTTGAGTACTAACGATTTTTACAAAGCAATTACATTCGTTATTGTCTGGACCGTTCTACAGCTTGCCGGATTATTACAAATATTTTTGGAGCCATAATAGCAAATTTAATGTCAAAATATATGCTAGTACCATCTCGAGAAGATTTTCTCTCTATCGTAGCTGTATAGGAATCATTTAAACTAAATATGTTTCGAACATGGTTCCCGCTAATAATTAATTATTTTACTTTAATTATAAGGAAATGCCTTAAATTATTTTCACGATTTAGTCAAAGCAAGTTATATAGTTATTAGGGTAGATACTGGAGGTTATTGTGACAACAGTGACGGAGATTTTTTGCATTTCCAAGCTATGTAAGTATCTCAAAATTGGCAAATTCATTGTTACCTAAGATAGAGAATTAGTTGCTGATGAAGCGTTTTCGATAAAGAACTGCCTTCTAAGGCTTTACCTAAGAAGATTGCTTAAATATTATCGGCAGAAAAAGATTTTCAATTAGCGCCCTAATCGTAACTGAAGGGTCATTGAAAGACATTTGGGATTCTACGTTGAAAATTTCACCTCAACAACAGGCAAGTTTAATGAAAACTAGAAAATGCAGATAAAGTTACATATATTAATCATATGTCTTTTACATCATATTAAGACCGGTCCTGAAACAAATAAAGTTCAGAAATATATAGAAATGAATTTACATCGTATTTCACGTTAATGAGGCAACAAAATTATCTCAACATTTCATGTAGCAGATCGTTCTAATGAATATATTTCTAGTTCTGCCGAACGGACGCACAGTGGTAGAAGTTTATAATTTAAGTGTGCAAAAATCGAAACTATACTGAAATATGGATTTAAGCTTAATTATTAATTTTAATAACTTATAATTAATATTCACAGGATTGCAATTACATTTTGACCTAAATAACTATTTGGTAAACTACAGTTAACAGTTAGAAATGTTATAATTAAAAATGGAAAAGTATCTAAACTTTATGTTTTATATTTTACACCTTCACTTTTGTTTTTATTTCTATTGGTATTCATTTACCTTAGAACGCTCTAAATATTTTAGTTGTACACTTTCATCAGTAAGACAGAGTTGTGGTAGGAGACATTTAACATCTTTATCTAATGATTTAATTTTATATAAACAAGCGGCATTTCTGCTTTTAGAAATGGAAAACACGTAAGGGTCTGAATAAAAGAGAACGACATTAAATAAATCCGCAATTGTTTCTGTTCGAAAAAACGTTCATGCATTGCATTTTCCGTATCTTTGTATGTATTTATTGCGCTCTTCCAGTGCTTCTTCAGAAAACATATCTATTTGTAGAATAGCAGCTTCTATAACGCCTGCTACATGAATACGCAGTTTTTGTACACTGGAAGGCATATAGCACCATCTACAGCAAATCTACAACATATTGTTTGTATTATTACATTAAAATGATTTCTTTATCAATTCCATTAATGAAAGTAGCTAAATCGGATTGTTCAATAAACCGTCTAGCATTAATTATATTATTTATATCCACTAATAACCCCATTTTTGTCCCTAATTAATTTTGATTATGTTTTGTTTTTCGCTTCTGCAAACTTTCGCTAGTCTTCATTAGTGTGAATTTGCCACTTGTTCAAGTCCAGAAGATGTGAGATATGCAAAATGCATTCAAAGCATCTTATATAGGTGTGTAATGTTGAAAGTCCATATTCATACTTGCCTCAGAAGAACGTTGTTGAAAGATTCCTAATTTGTTCATATTTTTAGGCATATTTGGATAGACGTATTAGTGATTATTTCAAAAGTATTTCCATTAATCGTCGTTAATTTAAAGCAAGATATTATAAGAATTTCTTGTGCAGATATAAAACTTCGGTATATAATATGGATTGTATTTGTTTTTCTGCATTTTGTGTTTATCGTATGACTAGTTCCGGCGATTCATTTTCAAATATAACTTTAATCCGGGAGAAGATGGTATTAGCTTTAATTATTTTGAAATTAAGAGGAACAATGCATACTATAAATAAAAGAGTCTATCTTTTTACTTGTTTGGAAGTATAGCGCACAGAACCTCTACCGCATCCCCACCTAAATATAATTGCCAACGAAAAATGATTAATTTGTTAATGTAAAACAGTTTCCTGTAGTTTACATAATCTTCTTGTAGTTTTAATATGGTTAATAAACCCTTGCTGTGTTACCTCTGAGGATGTCTCAATAACTGATATAGGGACCAAACTCGGATACTAGCTTTTCTCTGCTTTTAATATATTGTCGTATGAAGGATATATATCTGCATGATGCTTTTTGGACCCAGATTGCATTAAAATATAGGCATGTTTTGTAAAATACCCATTAATAGATAAGGCAAGTGTTTCTTCTGACGAATACTTTGTAAGGGGATTTCCATGACCTTTTAACTTTAGTTCCTCTCCTCGGAAAAGTTTTGATGACCATGTGTACTATGCTTGCTGCATCACTTTGTCCAGACAAACGTAAACCTGTTTGAATTGCGAATGTCAATTCTTCTTTTGAATATTTCAGCAAACCGGGTAAAATCTTTCGCTTCTTTGACGATTACAGCAATTCCTTGAGTTCTTTTGGTGGCCTAACCAATGTGCAGGAAGATGATCCCGGTACCGGTGCATTGGATTGCTGTTGGCGAGTAAATGAAATATATTCATTTAACCATTTAGATTCATACGATAAAAAATATTTTTTGCGATCGTTTACATGTTGCCCATTTTCTTTGAAACCTTGCTACTGAAATTACTGATAGCACCTATATTAAATAAGCGTCATCTTCCTTATATCGCCTTTCCAGCGCCAATTTGTTCCAAACATGCACAACACTGCAGAATTTATTGTATTTAACCTGCCGCTTTTAAGCCAAACGTCCAATAACTCTCTTTGCGATATTTACACGATATCTATAAAAAACACAATTTATTTATTTGCACTATCTTGCGCTTAATTTTAATTTAATTTCAAACTAAAATTTGTGATAAAAGATACGAGACATAATTTCAACGTAAATATTTGTGGACGTATTTATATAAATATACGGGCACAGAACATTTCAAGAAGTATAACCAATATATTAGGGTGAAACTGAAGCCTAACTGCTGTTTAAAAGCTGTTCACTGCACAATCGAACGCTAGTGCGGTTCAAGTAGCGGTCGAGTCAACATTGTTCTTGGTTTCGTTATTTCACGGCTTTATATTGCAATTTAATTTAGAAAAATGTTATCTTGTATTGTGGTTGCCTGTATAAATAAAGGTAGTAAGTCTATATATAAAAATGAAGGCTACACTTATCATCGCTAAGTAAAAATAAATTTCTTTTAGTAATGACAAATATTGATATGTAGCATCTGCGCGTTAGTACTATAATAGAAGTTAAACAGAGTTGGCTTAAGAAAATTATAGGAGTCAATATTAGATATGTATTTTATTGTTAGGTTGTTAATTAGCGATATGAATATAAGCAGTATAAAGGATTTTTTGTGTTTATATAATTTTAAGTAGAATTCTAAAATACGCTCAAGATGTTATCAAAGTTAATAATCTCCGTAACATACATAATAAATGAACCAGAAAATTTTATCGTCAAAATTACTTAATCTCTTTACAATAGAAAAATATACCGATATCAGAATTCATTTCTTACTTAAACACGGTATTTATAACGATGGCAAAAGAACGCGGTTTGATAAATTAATTTTAATTCAAGCCAAATAAAAAAATCATGTTGTATTTGATTCTGGTAAAATTGGATACGCAACTGCTGATATGAATACCTGTTAAACATAAATATATGTATATTGTCTTAAATTAACTAGTTACTTTCACTACTTTCCTTAATCTGTTTTTATATCTGTGTAATTTGTATAATTAATTATTGATTATTGGCTTATAGTTTTAGTATTTAGGTGAATTATAATTAGTAATTGCTAGGCCCTTATTTTCGTACATAGTTTTGTAAAAACTGTAACACTTTTTGTACACACAACATTTAAATTATAATTTTGTTGTATTTGTATTAATTTTGCAATATAAGTTTTAATAAACAGTATATAAAAAATCATTTTACAGCAAATTGAATTTCAAACACAGTTAAAACAGAAATATATATTTATTTGAATGCTGCCCTGCCTAAATTAGTTAAACAACAGCAGTTCCATTTGTTGCACATTTTAAAAGGTGCTAAATTCAATGCCCCACTGCTGCTTCATTATTCCTTGCTTTAAAACTACCATATGCCGGTTCTTTTTTTTTAAATGTTCTGTATATATGAGTGTATATATATATATTTCATCTAATAAATTACAAAAGAATTTCAATTTTAAACAAAAAAGTAGAACTAAACTATATATTAATACTAGAATCATTATATTATTATAATAATTTAACCAACAATATACAGGGTGTCCAAAGTTATCTGTTCACTATTGCCATTTTGTTTACTATTGAAGTTACAGAGTTGATTAAAATGTGAAGGTGGAAGTATAATAGCGTGAACAGAAAAACAGTTGAGCATCGCACTTTCGAGATATTTACAAAACTAACAATTGTTTAAACGAAATACCCGGCATATTTTTGAATTTTGTACAAGATAATTTAATTACGAACAAAAAAGCGTTATGCGTAATCACCTTAAAATCATAAATAAAGAAGTTAAGAGCACTTTATCTTTGTTGTTGAAATAAAGTTACGCAAGTAATGTATAAGATGTACCAATATTTTAACAATATTTAAATTTTTAAATATTAGTAAACAACAAAACTTTATTATAACTAGATATCTAAAAAATCTATTTAACGCGGTAAGTGTTCAAAAACTTCGCCTTGTTGCGCAACACATGTTTGAGCCCTACTTATAATGCTTTTTATAGCGTTTAAAATAGTTCTGGCAGCAGAGTGTGTCTTATAGAATTATGTAACTCACCTATATTCCGATATCGATGTTTATACACCTCATCTTTTACATTATCCCAAAGATAAAAATTTAATGACGTTAAATCCGGTGACCGTGCAGGTCAACGAATTGGCACATTTGTTCCTAGCCACCGATTGCCTAAGTCTATTTAATAAATGAACTGGCCGAGCATAATTACGAACATATGCGCCATCTTGTTGAAAGTGAATATAGGGGCGATCGATCAGGGAGACGTTGTCTAAAAATTCTCAAGAATTGGTACTTATAATTCCACATGAATATGCCCTGATAGAAAACAGGGCCAACAATCCTGGAACCTATTAGACCGCACTAAACATTTACACTAAGCTGTTGTTGTGGATTATGGGAATTAAGAGGGGCGTCCATAATGGCGTATCTGGTAATATTGTTGGCTAGTTGCCCACTTGCAAAGTAGAGGGCGTAGGCATTTTCATTTGCTTGAAAAATATTTCATTTAATTAAAATATTTAGTGTATTGTAATTGTTATATATTTAAGAAACTTTGGCAAGTGATGTATAGAAGGCGCTATTTGTAAACCTGATTTTGGATGGATTGGTAAGTAAAACCACATGTGCATTCAGCTTTTTGAAAAAATTAAAGTTTGTCATTCGATACCGGTGACCTTGCACTGAAATAGAAAACTTCCAAATAACATTTTGTATTACTGTCATATGACTCGCAACAGAGTAGGATGAAATTG
>JAHWXV010110446.1:0-10053 GCA_024586415.1 Phrixothrix hirtus
AACTATGAACTTCGTTAGCTTTGAGTAGTTTAGAACTAAATCCTAGCATACGTCCGATACTATCGGATGGTCGAAAGTCAATGACATCCGCACTCTTTATTTCACACTGTAATGTATTATGATTTGCTTTCAAGCGAAAAGTGTCTGCAGTTGTAATATGTATTTCGAAAAATTTGTTTTTAATGTATTCATGTGTCTCGTTAATTTCATACGCACCATGCGGAATATTAATTTATTTACTTTTTTATCTTTATGATCAATATAGTACAGTTTATCATTTCCTGTAGTGATGTTGCGTATTGAGCTGCAACCATAAAATCCAACCAATCCTAACACATATTTATATTTTGAATCCAATTCAATTGGCGGGTAAAAGTAATAGCTGGCTCTATTTCCTTCTGCTTCTGAACTGAACGTTGTCGACATAATGACTAAAGCATCCTTATTCAAATAATTTCTTTATATAGAAAATTTAAGCACAAATGACAGCATATTTTTGTATTGAAGTTTTGCTCTGTGTTGTAATTATAATAAATTTTACATCAGCGAAAGTAGCTAATAATTTTTATAGGTGGTACGATATTACCGAAGCTATCAAAATAAAATACGCTATTCGTCTTCTTACAATAACATACCCAATACGTACCTTTACCTCTTTGCCCGTCTAAGTTTACTATTCCACATCTCACATAAATACACCCTGGAAATGTGCAATATTTTTGGCATACTTTTAAGTCCAAGTCGGTTAACGCTCTTTCGGATATTTTAAATTTTCTTCTGCCACTTATAGTTTTTATAGCAAAACTAGCTGTCTTAAGTGCGAGCTTTATCAAATTAAGAAGACTACCTCCAGCATTACCAAAGTTGATTGAATTCTTTACTTTCTTAAATACGTTCTTGTTAAAATTCATTTTTTTGTGCTTAAGAGGCCTTCTTATTTTTGGTCGTCTTCTTCTTTCTCTCTTTCCATCTCCTCTTTTAAGATTTTTTGAAGATATACACTCCATTCCTAGTTTTATTTTTGCTTCATAGCCGTAGCTATAGTTAACGCAGCTACCTTCTCACCAATAGAAGTGTTTTTATATCTAAATCTCCCCAAAGCTTTATCACCCAAAACACGGTCTGCTTTATGTATTTCACTTAAATCGTTGCTACTGCTATAAGTTGTATCGTGTTCTCTACAGGATGCATCCAAGGGGTTAATACATCGATCACCACGAAGAACAGGCTGCTTTAACATGGTAAGAGTTCCACAGAATTGATATTCAGGAATATGTACTTCAAACGGCAGCTTTTTATAAGTGTATTTATAACACCTTCACCTCTTCGACGTCTAATAATAACGAGCGTCCATACTCACATACATTAAGCATTTATAGCTTTTATCGAGATCAATTTTTTAAGAAAAACAGCAAAAAGTAGTTTAAGTTTTTTAATTGTTCACAAAAATATATTAAAATTACATATTTAAAACATTATCAAATACCTGATTTAAGTTATATATTTCTATACCATGTTTAAGACCTAACAGTTTTTCTAAAACTATTTTTATCTGTGTTCCATACATTTTTGTACTATATTTAAGACGTAACAGCTTTTCATGCTGATTTCTAACACCATTTTTAAATACAGAATTATTATTCTTAGGTCTAATTAATTTCATATTACATCTCTTAGATAGCATTACTACATAACAATATTTCGACAATTAAGAATGAGGTAATTGTTAAAAAGTTGTAAAATAAACGATTTGTTATATTCCAAAGTAAGAACAGCTAAATTAGAACATGAAAGTTCGTTCTTATTTAAAAAGTTCTTAACAAATATAATAAACTTACCTCATAATCTACACTGTTCACGTTCTGTGGACGAGAAGACAGATCCCAATCATCATTTACAAAATTTTCAATAATATTTTTGAGATAAGTAGCCAAATGCACTTCGTTTAGTAATTTTATTTTGTAATGTAGATAATTATTGTGATTGTGTCTAATGATTATATTTTTTACAAATGATTGCACCTCGTTAAATTCAAATACGTAATTTTAGCTAACAATGAAATTACTGCTTAAATATTCATCAAGCATATAATAGCAAGATTCACCTGGAGGATCTAACTCGTTCGATTTGAAGAATTTATATTGTATGTAGATAATACTATGATATTATCACGTGATAATGATCCTTTCGCATAACAATCTACACAGCTTAGCGGAACAATTGGTTTTAAATCGAAATATATACTGCATCCAACTTCGATATATTTTTTGTTAAGTGGATCATTCCTTCCAAGTAAATATCTTGAACCGTTTATTAAAGTTTCATCTGCAGCTAATCGATATCGATAATCTAAATGATTTTCTATAAACTGCAATGGTGCAGTTTCCTGTTGGTAGGTTTCGGTCATGTTTGAAATTATGTACACGCACCAGACGAAACACTTTACTAATAACACATGCAATTGTTTATTATAATATATATTTTCAATTTTCTTCCGCAGCTCTTCGCATACGTTGCTGATAAATATGAAATCTGTGTCCGTCTTTTAAAATTCTATGGAGGACGTTTGCACACCTGCATATCCTATGTTTAAATCTAATTCTATCTATAGCCGCTGTTTCCCAATCACCTTTTCTTGCCTGACTAGAAGCGTATGACCATACGACCATGTTATGGAATTGATTTTTGTTTTCATTTATCGTGACATGCATTTCTTTTGCATCCTGAATTAAATTTGTTTTCGATTCTTTTGTTGACAATCACTATTTATTCGCTCTATAAATAGGTCTATTTTAATCTACAATGACTTCGTTAACGTCATCATCCAAATTCATACTAAAAACTAACATCATATTAACTGTATTAAAGGTAACTCTGAGGTAAGCGGCAAACATGTTCCCGTTGTAAGAAATTATCCTTTGTGTAGTAATGTAAACATATTTTGATGGTATCAATAATACCAAACGAATTTGTTGATAAATGTTTTTCAAATTAATAGATATTGATAAACGAAATCTACGCAAGGACCTTGTGATAACGATTTAAGTTTTTTTTTATAAAAGAAATACGATTTTAAGCAAAAGAACATAATGATACACAGTGTGTTGTAAAGTGAAACAGTTACTTTTTCTGAACTTCAAAGAAAATGTCTCGAGACAAATCCGCACAATTAAAAAAAATTGTATTGAAAATTAAAGAGTATGTCGAAATGTAAAGATGATGTGGCATAAATAATATTAATCTTCAACAAGTAACAAAGCGTAAAGTGGAATGCTTGGGAATTACCACATGCAATGTTGAAATGATTTCACATGAACGAAGGGCTTCTGGTACTGTTATACCAGCTAAACACAGAAGTCGTAGGCCTAAGATAGAAATTGATGATTTCATGGAAGACATTACAAGAAGACCATTATTCCTTTTTTATATAGAAAATAGTTTTCAACCATAGTGGAATTGAATCAAAGGATGAAAGACGATAATCCTGACTTTCCTCAACTTTGTACTTCTACACTAAACAAATGGGTAAAAGAAATGAACTTTATCTATACAAAACTATAAAGTAAACCGATACTTATGGAGAAGAATAGTATAGATTCCCAACGAGCGGGCTACTTATCGACTATCAAAAGATACAGAACCGCAGGTTGGAATATATTTTATACTGAAGAAACATGGTGCGGCACCAATCACTCTATAAAATTTGGCTGGACAGATATCTTTGATAATTACAGGGAAACCATTCAAGAAGTTAATGGGTACAGGGGTGGAATCAAACGTCCATCAGGCGAAGGACAACAACCTTACCAGATTGTTTGAAATGCTTCGTTGGTAAAAAAAAAGGGTGAGACGATTAATATCATGATATGAATAAACAGCATTATGAAGAATGGTTCAGGCATGTACTAACTGTGATTCCCGTGAAATCAGTAATTATTCTTAATCAATCTCCTTATCAAACAATGTTAGATCCAGACTTCCGAAATCCTACAACATCATGGAGGAAAGTAAGCATAATAGAATGGTTAATAAGCAGAAAAGTACCTTTGCCCGAGGGAATTATTAATTTTAACAACTTAACGAGACCTGAATGGATGGATCTATCCCGCACATACAGTTTTCCGAAAAAATATTTGTTGGATAAAATTGTCAAAGATGTATAAGGGATTAATGTGAAGCTTATGTAGCTTCCAGTGGCCCAATGTGAATTTAATCCAATAGAATTGGTTTGGGCGTATGTTAAAAATTAGGTAGTGAAGTCAAACGCGACTTTTAAAATAAAAGATATTTTGAACTCTGTCGATCAACAATGCAAAATATACCAAAAGGGGCTTGGGCTAATTGTGTTACTCATACTATGAAAATTGAAGAAAAGTATAGAGTCTATGTATATATATATTTAATTGTTAATAATGATATAAGCGGAAAATGCTTTAATAGAAAAATTTTACGTCCAGACTTAGGCTCGATGTCAGATATCTCGCCTCTCGCTTATATGGCGTGTGCTTTACGATTGAGCTATCAAGTGTCTGCTTCATACGTGAACGAAAAGTCCTTTATAAAGTAATGATATATTTTGAACGGTTGGAATACACTGGTAAAGACTCATATGGACAAGGATTGCAAAATGAAGATAAAAAAATATAACAAACCAACTCAATCCATTTTGGGACTGACTCAGCCATTATACCACACAAATAGAAACATAACATTTGACAACTTGTTTACGTCAATCGAACTGGTGCAGTTATTGAAGAAGAGGAGGCTAATTTGTGTAGAAACATTGAAAAAAATACAAAATAAATACTAGCAGAGTTTTTGCATCAAAAGGGCGAGAAGTTGTAATAGCGTCAAACGCTTTAACAAAAGGTATAATCTTTTTTCCTACACTGCAAAGGAAAGTCGAGTTGTGATCTTAGTTTGTTCATTACACCATCATCAAGAAGTAAATCTGGTTACTAAAGATCCCGATATTATAGTAACATTGTAAAGATGGCGTAGATTCGACAGATGAAAATTGTGTTATTTATTCATGTGTGATCAGTTGTAAATCAAAATTAATTGAAATGTTCTTTTAAAAAAAGATATAAGAATGTAATGTTTTATTTATAAAATAACAATTAGGTACAGAAAATTTTGGGAAGGTTATTTAAATCTTTTATGTTCTCCCCAGAAATAAAACTGATTAAGGAGAAAACACATAAGTTTTCTAAAGCTAAGTTTTTTTTACAATTACATGTTATTTACAGCATTAAAATTTTAGAGGTATAAATTCGGCATACAATAAATAACTTATCTGGAAGCATGTAATGTTTTAAAATGTAAAACCAGCAGATGAATTTGTGGATTCTAGCTTTGTATATACAGGCTGATTGAAATTTTAAAAGCACTATGGGTATCTCTCTTATATTATAAGAGAGAATGCCGGTTAAATGGAGGCAAAATTAACACGACACATTAGTAACTTATTAATATTATGGTTTATTTTCAGTTTGTCTTTTTTACTGACAAAATAATCAAGATACCTTCAAGTTCTTTTCATATTATTAATAAGCTATCAATTAGTAAGTTCGCCTCCATTTAAGAAGGTATCTTATCAAAAACCTATTTTAATTAGTCTACTCTTTTTAATATTTTTTGTAGAAACCTTGACTATCAAAGCATTCTTGTAGTCGTCTGAGCATTAAATGAATAAGGAATTGACAAGTGTTTATGCCTCGTAAATGTTCCAAACGTTGATAATATTTTGGTGGTTTTCTAAATTTCTTACTTGAATGTTCTCCACATTATTTCATTCCCTCACGGTAGCTCCTCATAAATTTTCAATCGGATTAAGATCCGGAGAATGTACTGGCCACTGAATCAATTGTTCTACGAAGGTAGCACCGATTATTTCTGCAAATTAATAAAACAAAATGTTGTAGTCAAAAATTATTTTTATTATTGTTTTTCAAAATATTCTCCCGTAACTCAATGCATTTAGACATTCGATAAAATCAGTTATTATAGCATAAATTTCGCTCTTCTTGAGTTACTTCAGATATAACGTTTTTAAGCTCTCCACTGCACCTTTTGGGCTTGCAAATGGTACACCCCACATTTTATCCTTTAGTCTGAGAAATAAAAAGAAATATGAATGTGCCGGGTCCGGATTATATGGGGATGATTTGGTAATTATAATCCGGAAGCTTTCAAAAATTAATTTGTTCCATGTGCGGCGTTACCTAAAACCACATGCCGTAATTAGCGCTCAAATTTCGAAAGCCATGTGAACCATTTAAATTTATAAATTGTCAATTAGATTTTTTTTAGGCTTTTCCATGTAATTATTAGGGTGGGGGTGGTTTATGTAATTAGTCAACTGTGAGTGATATTAGCTTTTGTATTTTGGTGATCGTTTATTTAAAGAGGTTGGTTTTTGAGTAACTGCACATTTAAATTTATGTTTTTAAATTTGTGGAAGTGTTCAAAATATTAGAAGCTGTGTCGTGAGACGGTTTACGTTCGACACTATACTATTTTTAATAACTGTTATAAAGAGAATCCTATTGATCCATTTTGAATATTCCACGAATACCCGAGCGACTGGAATCCACCTTATAAACGCGTGGAAAAATAATTGCGTTGTTCCAAGTTGGTCTTTCAAAGCGAGAGATATCTCAATAAGTTGATTTGTCGGTAAGAACATATTAATTTGTGTGGTTTATAAGAATATTTTAGTTGGATATATGTGAGTTTTGATTTTTGTATTTTTTATGATAATTTGTCAAGGCATAAAAGTTTATAAATGATTCACTGAAAAAAATAAGTTTTTTGAAGAAACTTACCCGCGGCAACTATTTGAAAATATTTTTTGGTTTCACAACGATTTGTAATCACAAACCAGATTTTAAAAATTCAGAAAGTAGCATAAAGAAAAAATTCTGAACTATGCTATCAACATTACTTGAATAAAATTGGTAGACTTTATAGTGCTTACAATGATCATTATTGCTATACCTAATTTTTAACAGAAATAATAATTATTGAACAATTCTTACAATAGACTAGTCTATAATTTCCTCTTTCTGCTATTTATTTTTAATTTTTAAAATTGGTTGCATAGTTTTTATTGTTTTTGCAGTATTAGTTTAGTTCTTTGTAATCATGAGCTACTAAAAGTTTTTATGGTGTCAAGATTTATTTGTGTCAATAAATTATTAGTTATTTACTATTTACTTTTAAATGGAAAACATAATAATAATTACTAAAATATTAATAAAAAGGATACACAGTGTATTTTTTAATGCTGAGTGTTCAGACGCTTGATAACCCATAAAATTTGAGGGTTTTCATTGAAAAAAAGTTTAATGAAGTCACTGTTCAAAGGGCGAATGGAAAAAACAAATGAAAATCATCAGAAACCTTTAAAAACTAAGTTTTAGTCTCAAGCATTCCACAGCCGATATTCACTCTAAATGTATATAATTCAGTACCTATATTTAATAAAGGCAAATTTTATTATAAATATAAAACTAATATATTATAAAAACGTATAGAAAATAGTATTATGTCGTACTAACGACATTGAATTGAAAATAACTGTTATTGGGAGCAAGTAAGACTTTCCCAGCCTACTCATACAAATTTTGGAATGTAAACTATTAATCAGTTGAAAAATTGGTTGTGATGGGGAAATGAACAGATCTAACGTATTACGGGTATACGGGTTTACCATTTTTTGCTCCTTTTTTATCTCTAATTTTTGAAAACGTGCTGCTTCTACAACGTAAAATGGAAATCAGCGCTTCCCTTGGATAGATGAAGTTGTGGAATGTTGGTGTTTATTTGAATTCTGATTTAAAATATAATGCAGGCCTTTCATAATAAACACAAATATTCCACTATTTATTTCATCTTTCTAAGGGGAATACTGAGTGTCAAAATTTCCTTATCTTTGCAGGATATCTCCGTCACCATCTTATTATTATTCAAGATAGCGACTTGCGATTTTCGTGTCTTGTTGTCACTTTTTTATAAAAACAAAGATGCCGTCAACAAAATCTAAGTGTAGTAACAAGAGAAGCCTGTAAATTGGAAATTTTCGATTTATACCTGTAAATCAAAATCGAGGGGGTAATGAAAATTTTGTTGATGGTATCTTTATTTTCATAAAAAAAGTAGCACCATAATACGAAAATCGCAAGCCGCTATCTTTAATAACAATAAGATAGCGACGGAGTTACTCTGCACAGATAAGCAAACTTGGACACTGTATAATTTATAATATACAACTTATCTCGGTGATTTTACACCTCTGCATTTATGCCCTAAGCATCTATATTTAAACTTTTAGGTTCGCCAGATTGAACTATGGATCAAAAGAGAAAGAGTAGCCCAAGGAAAATGCCCTCTACTCTCAATACCAAGAATAGGGCATCCTTTTAAACCACATAACGACGAAAAGGAACAGATTAAGGAGTTTGTTCAAAATTCTCCTTTCACCACGTGCACGACTATACGTGAAAATTGGCATCTTAATTGCTCCAAGATAACAATAGCCAGATCTTTACATGAATCCGAAATTCATTACAGAAACCTGCAAGAAAACCCCAAATAACGCAACCTTTGGCTAATACAAGATTACAGTTTGCTCAACGTAATCTAAGAAGAGATTGGGGTGCAATAATTTTCACCGATCAAAAAAACATTTTGTTCATCGCACGATGCAGATAAAGTGTTATGGAGCGCTAATAACACCAGATACGAATCTCAACATGTTCAACCTAATAAAAGAAGTGCAAGGATTAGTGCAGCATATTGTAGGTGAATGATTAATGCTGGACCTGGCGAACTAGTACAAGCTAATAGAAGATTTATGGAGGAAAATTATGTTGAAATTCTCGAAGAAATTATGCTACCAACTGTTAGTATATTATATCGGTAAGGGTACACAATACTGGGGTAGGAAAACACCAATTTATACCGCTAGAATCGTTCGAGACTGGTTTGCAGAACACGAAGACGATAAGAGGGTAGCATCGATAATTTTTGCAAACTAATATTTCTAGTGAATCAAAGGAATCAAATATGCTATGAAACAAATGTTTATTGTTTTCTATGTTATAACGTTACAATTTAGTTTTGATAACTGCAACAGTTATTTTGCAAGCTAATATGAAAGCAAGTGGTCTGCAGAAAAAATGAATTTAACGAGTGAAAATTTTAGAGCCGTGATTTATTATGATATTAAAAGTTCTATAACGCCAAAACAAAGCATTTTGAGACTTCTTGCTGCTTTTAGTGATAAAGCTCCTTCTTAGACAAGTGTTTACAACTGATATAACGAATTTAAATTTCAATGGGTTTCACTTAGTGACGATTTTCGCGAAGGAAGGCTAATCTCAGCTGTTACTGAAACAAATATGGACGACGTACGAAGAATCATTCATACCCTAACATGACGTGATGAAATCCTTACTTCCTTTATTAACCAGCTGCACGATGACGAGCTTCAAGGCACCGTGATGAAATCCTTACTTCCTTTATTAACCAGCTCCACGATGACGAGCTTCAGACTGGGTTCTTCCAACAGGATGGAGCAAGTTCACACGTAACTGGAGAGATCATCGCCCGTCTACGTGAATACTTCGACATCACAATCATAAGTAGGAACTGTGAATTTAATTATCCAGCACGGTCATGTGATTTAAAACCTTTGAATTATTTTGTGTGGCCATACCTAAAAAATTCGATTTTTAAAACGAATGTTGCGAACATTGATGAATTGCGTCAGTAAATTATTACTAAGTGTGATGAATTAAACAACAGTCCACAAATTTTACAAAATGTTTTTTATAACCTCCAAAAACGACTTCGTTTGTGTTTGAAAATGGACGGGAATCACTTTATTCACCTTTTATAATTGTTTTCCTTTATTAAATCCAATTTAAATGTAATTAAGTAAATTTATTGGCAATTGATATTTTTTATTGTAAATACAGTCGCACCAAATAATGCTTAACCCAAAATGTTTAAAGCGAACGTGCCTTGTCAAAGAGTAGTTCACAAATG
>JAHWXV010110450.1:0-15813 GCA_024586415.1 Phrixothrix hirtus
AAACACTACCTTATATAGTTTTACATTGTAGATAAGATAAGTAATGACTAGACATATTATAAATGAAGAGTACGGATAATTATGCAATATAACTTATATGTATATATATAAGAGAAAGTCGTGTGTTGTCTCACGTGACACTTGGCCAACTTTAGCTTAGCTTACGATGATACTAGGCTTAAAGAAGACTAAGGACTTCAATATTAAACCACAATATTTTTTTTAGTTTTCAACCTTTTTATTTATTTACAGGGGTGACTTTGAAATAGGACAAGAAGCTTTAACCGTAAACGCGGGAATTAGAGTTAAATCAAGAAAAATCGTCGTCGTTCCCAAAATAAACATCAATAAAGAAATTGTTTCTGGAATAACATAAAATGTCGTTGTGATACAACGAATAAGCGATAAAAATATGATGCACCGTGATACCCTTCTGACACATTCAAGTTGTGGATTACTGCAAAATTACCTGTCTAGGTTAAAATTTATTCTCTATTATCTTAAGTAATATTTTGTGCAATTTTTGAAAGTTCCAAAAATTGTACAAAATATTACATAGTGACAAACGGGCCTTAGTTGC
Source organism: Phrixothrix hirtus (assembly GCA_024586415.1). Classification (NCBI taxonomy): domain Eukaryota; kingdom Metazoa; phylum Arthropoda; class Insecta; order Coleoptera; family Phengodidae; genus Phrixothrix; species Phrixothrix hirtus. The sequence continues at coordinate 581 of JAHWXV010110450.1, forward strand.
ATTTAGGTTTGTATACGTTCTTCGTTATTGCAGTTTATGGTTTTTGCGATTTTTATTTATGGGGTCATATGAAACAAGTTTACGGAATGCTGCACAAATACTTTGCAAAATTCCTGAAACCATCGCCAAATGCATCAATTTTTACGTCGTAAAGCGCACGTATATATTGATAGTATGATAAATATTGTTAATGCGTCTTTTAAATATAAGTTAAAAGTTTGGCAGTTCTCATTGTACAGCAAAACTTTACTAATTCGAAATACTTGCGGAAAAGTATTTTAATGCAAAATGATAAAAATAAAAATACCGACGCAGACTTGGCTAAATTTTATATAATTTTAAGAGAAATGAAGTGAGATGCGATTAAAAACGATACAAAAAAAGACGTTCAACAAAAAATTTCTGATTTCCTTGTTGTTTTTAATTAAGTTCAAAATAAACTTTCTTTATATAAAAACAGTAAATAAGCGAGTATTTATTTTCTAGTTAGTTTAAATAAGCTTACAAGCACTAATGCCATTTTTTTCTTAAAAATACCCAAAAGCTTTTATTGCGCAATTATTCTAATGTATTTTAATGTATAATATTAAAACTTTATATAATATGACGTTATTACTGTACTGACTTTTAATTTCACTATTCTTTAAAAATGCCTCTTATTTCGAAATTTTTTTAATTTCAGCAGAGCTTGAGTCACATTTACTCAAAATTCACGAAGTTTAACTGTATTTGTCTTTTTATAAATTGAATAATTGACAAAGGTTACTGTAAAATATTCACATTTGATTCTGAAATGCGGTACACATACGGTTTAAGACTTTTGATTTAGATTTTATGTGATCTATTTACATTGTTAGATTATGTTTTCCGATTCTATATGTAAATTGTATATTCTTTTTCTGACTGCGATAAACTTCATGATGAAATAATAAAAATTTTGCATTTTACTGTTGGCATTTGATGTTTTGTTGATGATTATTGCCTTCGGAACATTATTTCACGATCCCTTGTTACGTGGAGGAAATAATTATCATCAATTAACCGAAATAAGGCGGGGCGGTAGTGCATTAATTTATAAAAAACTTCGTTTAGTTATTAAATTTTAGGGATACAGACTTTAGATGTGTTCAATTTTTAATCAAAAAGTTATTAAAATACAGTTGCTTTTACTGGGTGTTGCATTTTCAAGGTCACATAATATAGAATTTCACCTTAGTAAACGCAATCTGCAAATAAATGCTGAAAACAGTATTCACGATAAATGTCTATCGTCTAAATGTTTTTAAATGAAATTTAACCATAATACATCCGTACTTTCTTAATTAAATAATTATATATAACTAAAAAGAAATAAGGAATACGGAATTCATTGATTAATTAAAACTTAAAAATCGTAATAAATATTTATTTTTAGAGAAATGCAAAATTTATAGCATATGTGGTACTGGGATCCATCCGTTTCAGCATTGGAAAATTTAGAACAGCAATCTTTCGGCGCAAAATAAAATAAAATATAAATTTTTTATTATCGTTTATAATACGAGGTGTGTCGAAAAAGTGACACGTTACAATGTAACACCATAATTAGTTATTAATAGGAATGGATTATGCCTGAATTTTCTATGTATTGCAATTTAATTTAGCAAATGTTCAATCCTATTTTATTCAATATATTGAATCGCAAATTACTACTCATTATTCTGGGCCCATAATCTAATATATTTTGCAGGACAATAATTTATTAACAAGCTTTTAAGAGTTTTTAACTGATTTATAATTATATAATTATAATTACAGAAAACAAGTGCGTTTTATAATAGCCTTTTTCCAACATAGTGCATTTTATTTTTAAACGTTGGTAACATTAATCATTAACGTTAAGACTAAATAGAAAACTGAGAACGTTTACTTATTACACATGCCCATAGAAATAAAAATTAACGTAACTAGAAAGAATTCTATTGAATATTCATTTGAAACCTAATGAAACATTTTTAATTGAATTTATTAGGTATAAATAATAATTTATACATATAACAGTAAGCATATTACTTTATTATATGACCATAACACACCAAACACAAATATTAATTAATAAGAAATAAAATACAAGTAGTTGCTATAAATTTTAACAACACAATTGTGTACCAATCAATTAATTATATAATAAATAAACAAATTCGTCCTAATATCAATAAAAACATTTTAATAAATTTTGAATTCACTTTCTTCCTATTTTCTTTAATGAATATAAGTGCAACAGTTATACCCAAAGTTCTCTATCCTTGTCGGTTTCTACGCCTGCAATACAACAGCTAATGTATGTACTTCCCTTTACAGTTCGTAGTATCTATTTCTATACAGATGCCAAATGATCATGTTACCACCAACCATACCACATATTCAAAATTTCCTAAATTAATTATACAGAGTTGGCCAAAAGTTTGGAATAAAATTCATATTATTTTAATCTTTGATTTTTTGGGGAAATTCAAAACACGCCACTAGTTTTTTTTCACTTTTACTTTTTTATGTTAGTCCCTCACCCCTATATTTCCCAAACTTCCTTTTTCCAAATAGAAATATGCACCTTGTTATAGTTTGTTTGAAAGCTTGAAAAAAACTGCATTCAACGGTGCTATTGAAGTCTTTGTTCGTGACGAATAATAGAAAAAAAAACTAAATTTTTCAATTTTTAATCCAAACATTGTATTGAATAAATACATTATCACAATTAATAAGAAACTTATAAAAGTTAAAAATGTTTAAAATAACCATCATGTTGTATTTGACAAACCTCAATACAAACATAAAAACTGCCAATTGAGTTTCTAATGGATGTTCCCCGTTTCAATCCTTATTCAATTTTTAAGTTTTTCGATTGTGTTGGGTCTCTTTGATACACGTTGTTCTTTAGATATCCCCAGAGATAATAAGGAGTTAGATCTGGAGGTCGTGAAGGTCATTTGACCGAACCCTCTCCGACGAATCGCACGATTTTCAAAGATATCTACCAAATACACCAAAATGCAGAGGAGTGCCATCATGTTGAAACCATAGTTGTTCGTCATGGCCATCTTCATCTGCATTATTTGGAAACAAAGCAACTAACGCAACTAACAATTGAAATCTTGGAAGTCAAGATATATTTCAGCGTTAAGAGATGCTTCAAAAAAGTATTGCTCCACAATACGATCATCAATCATACCAGCCCCAACATTTACCTTCACAGGATATTGAATGTCGACCTTGTTTATCCGTTTAAATAGAACGTGGCGCCATCAGAAAATAAAATTTTCCTCGAAGAATCATGATCTTCACGTCACATCTTCGCATTGTTACGTCACAAAATTGCAAAGTCTATCCGAATCATCTTCTAATAATTCTTGAACAAGACATTGTTTGTAAGGATTGTATTTTGCTGCTTTCAGAGATCGTGCCACAGCCGAGTAAGATATTACCTTGAGCAAACGCTAATTTTGATGTGTCTTTACCACCTTCAACGCATATAGCAAGATCGAGTTTTTTCTTCGTTTAAATCTTTAAATCTACAACTTCTAAATACCACATTCATCAAACTTCAAACGTACTTTACTAACAGCCCCCGGTGAAATCGACATCCCCACATCTGATCATAATCAAAATTCCGAAAAAGAAAGCAAATTAGTTCAGTCAGCAATGAGATTTATTTAGACCCACTATGCTTTAGTAGTTAGTAAAATGTTATATTTCTGGGTTAGTTACTCACATGATTTAAATATTTGTTTAATAAATTTGGACATCTATTTTATTAAAATAAACCTACATTGGGTAATCATCCTGGGTTATAATTATAATTCATGAATTGATGAATGCTGCTATCTGTCACTTCAGAGTCATTGGGGAACCTGATGATTGAGTTCGCTCCATACCCAAAAATCTGCTAAGTTAGACTGAGGTTAATCAGGAAAGGAATGCTGGAAAAGAAAATCGTAGTAAGTGAAACTATTACAATTGCAACAAATACGGTTAGTTATTGAGTCAGATTCAAACCCCACCCATTTAACGAACTCTCTACAAGTCAATCCGAGTCCTAACCATCCCAGTCACTTAAATAAACGCGTGTCTATTTCCTTCATCAATTAGAGACAAAATATTTCAGACAAACCCCAAATAAACGATTGACTGAGTTAACCTTTTAAAAGTGGGCTCGAACATAAAAAAACCTCCTGCTTTACAAGATATGAAGCATCTAATCGAAGTAAAAATTTTAGAAAAGGCAAACAAAAGTGTACATCAAACGACATTATTTGAAATAAAAATTTAATTAAAAATTTACATGACTTTAGTCGTGAACGCGTGTGCGAACAATACAAAATCAAGTGTGTAAAAGTGAATTGAATGGGCAAGGAACTATAGACGTTTATATTACGTGAAGGCTCTTTCTATTTTGAATTACGTACATAAACTGAAATTATACCTTATGTATCATAAAATAAAACTAAAATTACTGGAAAGTCAAATTTTTATTTTTCCTATTTTAATCCAAACAAGTAACTCAGCCAATTTAAGAGTTATTCTTAAAATTTATATTGTAAGTTTAATTATAGTGAATTTTGAAACATTTTCTGTTAGTTTTTAAAAGATATGAAGCTATTTTATTTGATTATTTGAAATTTATATAATAAATAATTGGTGCTACTGCATCTACAATTTAAACTTCATTAAATTCCTTTTATTTAACAATTGGGCAACTATTTTCCTTATCCTTACTTGGGCCTTAGTTCACACAGACTTCTTAATACAATAGTTAAACGACAATCCTGGCCTATATACTTTAATAAAAGAAAAATCGATTATAAAAAAAGATTTGGACTTATAAAAATTTTAGCCTATAGCCAGTTACAAAATTAAATTTAGTGGAGACTATTTCGTCCCTAACAAACAAAAAAATATTTCCCTCACATAAATAATGTAGAAATCAAAGATATGTCACGTATTATGACGAAGTATTATTAACACTGAAACAATATCTGAATAAAACCGATCAACTAAACAATTATTTCCCGAAATTGATATAAAACCTAAATTTAAAAGAAAACTAATTGACGGATCCGGAAAAGTTATAAAATTAATATTGGTAACATAAACACAGAGGACAGTAAAAGATATAACGATTTTATTAACAAAATAATTAAATCTAATTAATATTAATAGTATTGCAAAAATCAAAAACATAATTCAAAATTTAAACGAAAATATCCTCTTCATTAACATAAAGATTGAAAAAAATTAACTATTTACTTATAGTACTTTAGAATAAAGAATACAATCTTTGTTACCATTCATTATAACTTGCTTAGCACTAGAAGACGCTTTAACTTTTGCGTATATTGACCAATTACATGAATCATTAATTGCAAATAGTTATTTCGTTTGTTGCTTAGGAAATATATCGTTAACCCGAAAAATCTACATTTATAAATACTTGTAGGAAAAATACCTTACTTACTTTTGTGTATGACATTGTCCTAATAAAACCTTTTACTGAATATCAATAAATAAGTATAATTAATTCAATTTTATTCCTTTAATAATGATTTTCAAATGATCATTCCAATTTATACTTTTCAACAATGAATTCACTATCTCAATTACAAACAACTGTAAATGAATCATCAATTTAAATTAATTTTACCTTAAAAATAACCACTGAGCGTCAATTATCCGAAACAGCAATCAATCGAAAGTATTTTTGTAAAAATTTGAATGTGCAGTGGTTCTATTTCGTTTTATTCTTAAACGTGTTTAATTATTCTGCTTCCACATTTCTTTTAAACCTATTACTTTTCAACTGTTTAAATAAAATAATAAGGTATTCAAATTATTTATAAATTGTAAACTGAAGGTTTTTATATGGTCCGGCTGAAATAGTTTTTGGTCTTCCCAACTATACTTGGTCCCAATTAGTTCGTTTAATGGGTTTAATGAGAAACACAAGTATTAATATTTAAAGATAACCAAATTTGGCAACCTTATATTTCAATTGAACTTTACTAACAATCAAAATAAATAAATCCATTTAAAGCATCAGTTCCCCTAACAAAAACATAATTATTATTAATGTAATAGTTCACTAAATAGAAGAACCACTATTTGTTTAACATTAATTAATATTTCAAATTGCTGTTCAGCATTAATTAATCAAAGTGAACGCCTTAGTACTTTTGAATTCTTGTTCGTAAAAGAAAAACATAAACCGCTTCGATAGGAAACTCCCATAAAAATCACAATTTAAAGAAAATTCATTTAAAATTGGCTAATCCTCAATTAGTGTTTAAAATTTTACTCAAGATTAAGCAAAATTAAGAAAAAGATTCTCACCTCAAAAGTCGAAACCCCTTTCTTTTGCTATAGCCGCATAGCAATAATTAATAAAATATTTAAAACGAAACAAAAAAAGTAAAGATGAAAATTTCATCTTCTTATCGTTAGTATAATTATCACACCGAGAGAAAAGCGGCTATCCTTTATTATACAAATAAAGTAATGCCTTACTGGTCTAGTATTACGGAGGCTAGAGTGTGAGATATAATTACACGTAAGCGGCCGTAGTAATCGCAAGTAGTATATCACGAAACAAAAAAAGAAAATCAGGACTGACGACTACCAACGAGATCGAAATTGGAGCCAGCTCGACGCTATAATTGTCCAAAATACCTAAAAAGAATAGCCGCCACACCTTCATAATTGAAAACATTAGCATAAACTTGGACGCTTGAAGGTGAAAGCGACGTGGATTCAGTAGGTGCTGAGATGTTGATAACGCTGAGCATAAACTAAACGACTCTTCTTCTTATATTTAAAAGATTCACACAAAATTATAATTAGGAACGAGAACGTAATTAAATAAGTAATCTGAAAGAAAACATCAAGGTAGAACGATAATATTAATTTTATTTAATCTCACTACTCCCACTAATATGTACAACAAATAAATAAATTGAGTTTTGATTTTTTTGTTTTAACAAATTAAATTCTAGTGAACATCTTGAGAACTGAATATAACTAGTTCAAGTAAATTGCACTTGAAGTACAGAATCGCAGATTGACAAATAGCTATCACGTCTATTTTTACTTTCTCTTATCTATACGAAATATAGTATAGACAGTATTGTTTTCGTCCAAAATTTTTGATGTCAAAATTTTAGCGGAAATACACATTTTCAGGTCCTCTGAGTCCGAAAATCATGTTTTTAAAAATTGGCCTGTGTGTGTATGTGTGTGCGTGCGTGTGCGTGTGCGTGTGCGTGAGCGTGTGCGTGTGCGTGTGTGTGCGTGTGCGTGTGCGTGTGCGTGTGCGTGTGCGTGTGCGTGTGCGTGTGCGTGTGCGTGTGCGTGTGCGTGCGCGTGTGCGTGTGCGTGTACCTGTGCGTGTGCGGCGGCGTGTGCGTGTGTATGTGCGTGTGCGTGTATATTTGAGTTTATATCCACCCTCGCACGCGACCATAACAATTGGATTAAAATTCAATAACTGAAGTGCCACTTTACTCTTGTCATTTTTTGGTTTTTCACGATTTTCTCGAAATCGGCTGTAACGATTTTTTTTAAATTTATTGCATTTCTTAGAGATTTAATGAGCTTTCGTATAATTAAGACAATTTCTCAGAAAAATGTCTGTAAAACGAGTAACTGGAAGTAGTCTTACCATTAACTACGAAACTGAAAGTCCTAAATAAATCAAAATTTGTATTTGAGATCCTGACTATCTTCGTATTCTAAATCAAGAATTTTGTTAAAATCGAATAACCGGAAGTACAACTTTGTTTCTGTTATTTTTAGATATTTTCCGAATGTTTCGTTTTTCGCGATTTTCTCTAAATCGGCTTTAACGATTTTTTAAAACTTATTGAATTTCTTGGATATTTAATGGCCTTTCGTACAGTTGAAGCTGTTTCTCAGAAATTTTTCCGTAAATTGAATAACCGGAAGTGGCTTCACCGTTAACTCAAAATAAAATAACTATGAAACTAAAAGTCCTGGCTGAATAAAAGTTTATATTTGTTGCCAAATCCAAATCAAGAATTAGCACTTTATTTCTGTCATTTTTAAATATTTTCCGTATTTTCGTTTTTCGCGATTTTTTTGAAATCGGTTATAACAATTTTTTTAAAAATTGGTACATTTCTTAGCTATTTCATTTTGTTTTATATCAATCAAGCTCTAATAAATTTTCGAAAATCGAGTAACCAGAAGTACTTAGCGTATTAATTATGAACAACACATCTTAAAACTAACTATAATATATGAATGAAATTGCATATTTAAGTTTTTTATCTTCTGAACATGAGACGTTAAGAATTTATGTAAAATCGAATGACCGAAAGTGCCACTTTATTCTTTGCGATTTTTAAGTTTTTTTGCGATTTTCTCGAAAACAGGTATAACTTTTATTTTTAAATGTGCTACTGTTATTATGTATTTAATGCCCCTTTACGTGAACTTACCAGTTTTTCTGAAAAAATGCGTTAAAACAAGTTATCAGAGAAAATTTTCGGAGTTAAGCACGTTTCGCCTGTCCAGTAACTTGAATAGGTGACCGCTGCAATTATCGTTTGTATTGTAGACAATAATTTAATCATTTATGGATACTATTGGCATATCTATGTACGCAAGAGAAAGTCGTGTGTTATCTAACACCAGATTTTAATATTAGAATATAATAAACTTGTAGAACAGGAAACACAACTTGCATAAATCAAGGTGTCCATAAGTTTAATTAGAGTTATTGCAACGTTTAATAAAAACCATTACTAACAATCACAAAAGTATGAAAAAAATTTTTAAATCCCGATGAACCCTGCTGCTGCATAGAACAATTACTTAATTAAAAATAATGCTTAAAACAAGTTGGCCTAAAGGAACGCCTTTATAAAATTACAAATTTGAAGAACATATAAAGATTTTAATATTAATAATTGCAAAATCTTAAATATTTCAAATTAATTGCTAGAAGAAATTTATAACATAAAGTTTATTAAAGCGAGATGAGTTCACAGGTGATCATTTGTATATCTACTACGATGCCACGTCCGTTCATACAATAACCTTGCATGTTATACAAGTACAAAAATAAATTTAGAGATTTATACAAACAGTAGCTTATTATTATCCAACATTACTAAATGAAACAATTATAGTTCAATTAATTAGTGAAAAATAAACATTTTTGTAGGCTGACTAAATTATTGATATTTATAACAAAATTTAAGAAATAGAGAAATCAAAGCGACCGAAACTTGTCACTACCTGAACTTCGGAGAGATATAGTAATAAGTACACTTAAGTAGTTTTTTCCTCTTAAAACCGAGACCTCATTGCGAAAAGCTCGATTATCTCGACGGATTTCCAGTAAAATGGGACCAGTTAGAAGATCTAGTAAGAGAAGTGGGGCTCGTTCGACTAAGCGCTAAAAACATTAGATTCAGCAGCCGCGGCACGGCTCAAGCTAGCGACTGTTCTTTCGCCGGCCACAAATTGTGGTAATTAAAGCCCAGTAAATAAAACACTAGAAAGAAACAAGCATTGAATCCTGTATAACGAATCAGTAACAACAACTTATAATAAAATAGATGTTTTATTTTCTAAATTCACGACGAAAACACATGTGTCTTATTCAAACAACAGTTTTAAGACCATATTATGTGCGCTTTAACGCGACGAGATAATAAATTACATCTCAAATATAAGTTTCCAAGTATTTAAGCGTAGGTAATTTAAAATGCTATTAAATTATTAGCGCTACATTAAAGCGACACGAAATTCAAATTAAAAATATAAATGACAACCTAAAATCGAAACTACATAGTCTAAAATTACCCAAATTATTACTAGAAGATCAAAATTACCTAAACGACGAGAAAAGCCGTGACACAATCTCAAAGCTAGTTCATTTTAAATACGCAACAATGGTAGTAATAGTAGGTATGTAATTAGTTATAAGACCGTCAATAATAAATAATAATAAATAAATCAAATAATAATTATAAATAAACAATAAAATAATCAAGTTATAAAAGGAACAATATGAAAGTCGATTACTTAAATATATGAATTACGAAAGAGTATTATAAGAATGCTTAATAAATATGAATATAAAAGTATTTAAACAAATGATACCTATAAATATGGCGATCATAAAATGAATAAACAATCCCTGCCGATAAACCAATTATATATTAACAACAAATACGTGAAGCCCGAGAACAAGTATTACTGTATAAATATAAATATCAATAAAAAAATAATAAATTTAATATGAACATAGATGAATAAGTGTTAGTGAATGTAACCATGATTCGAGATTAAAACTTTAACACGAAAACAATTATTTAAATAATAAGTACATTGTTTAAATTTAAGCAAAAACCCAAAATAATTAATTTAGATTTATGTATGTTTATAAATTGACAATGCCGTTTTATTTTAAAAACTAATTTTATTTCAGGTATGTAAGCTTAGCTGGTCCAATAACTACCTTTTTGTTTTTTTGGTGAAAATTGCTATTTTGCACAAAAATCCATATTCACATTTAAGGATGGAGGAGTTATTTTATTTAACTTGTTCACTAAGAATAAGTAAGCTTATTATCGCTACTTCGCTTACATAAAAACATTATATAAACTTGAATTGTACAATTTTTAATTAGTTTATAGTCTTAAACTGATTAAAAATCGTACAAAATATATATATATATATATATAAGATTCGAGTAAATCGCCTAAACTTCCATTTTTGTTATTTATAATAGTTTTCAAAATAGATTTTTCCCGAGAAAGCAGTAAATACACGACTCATTTTCTAAGCTTGAACGCGTGTGATAAAAACATATCTTATGTTTTTTACTACATATATTTTTTACCACCTATACTTTGTATTTAGTAATAAATACTGTTCCGACATATTCCAGACTAAAATTTTAATTAAATATAGTTCTAAAAAGAGAACTGTTTAGGGCACGATACAGTCCACATGCAGGATTATTTGAATAATAATTTTTATGACAGTTTGTTTGATTAGTATTAGAGAACCGGTCAGATCAATAGTTTTTATGAGACGAAAAAAGTTACGAATGTTTAGGAGTACACAACTTCCAAGAATTGCAATGAAGATTAAATACTGTGTTTTAAACAGTTACGTTTAATGCGTTAGTCAACAAACTGAGGAGCATATACCTTATATTAAATTTTGTATTCTTTTTAACGTTTTAGCATTTTTGAGCTACATACCTATAATAATGATTTTAGATTAACAAATCAACTCTATTTACGTTATCCAACTGGCAAGAGAAAATTAAATTAGCATTAATAATGTATTAATAAACCTAACGTCTTTTTTGTTTTATTTCTGTCTATGTTGTTTAACTAAAGAGAAAATGAGAAAGCAAATTGTAAGCCACTTCTAAAGAGTAAAAATTTAACTATAACTGTACTATCGCTTTCGTAACATGAAATGCCTGCCAAACCTGGCGAAAATTTAGCAAATCTTAAAAATTAGGCCCATAAATGGGTAAAGAGACGGGACTCGTAATGTGACATATATTGAAGTAAGAGCACCATCAAAATGAATACCAGTTGAACTGGTTTCATAGGTTCTTTTTAATGTGTAACTTGAACAACTAAATTCATGTACACTATAATCCCAAAAATAAAAACAAAACTAAATTGGAAAACTTAAAAAATGTTCGTCTTGTCTGGCACCAAAACCAGTGTCATTAAATCGATATTTATTTTGAATTTTCGTACTATACTTGGATAGTAACCAATGGTTTGCATATTATCAAGAAATTGTTTTAGTATGTTTTTTGGGTAATTTTACCTAGTTGATTGTCTATAATTCATTTCAAATTTATTTAGGACTAGTGATATCTATTCTAAACAAAAAATCTCAGACAAAACATGGTATAAAAAATTGAAAAGAAAAATGAATCGCGTTTAGGTTTTTCATATTAGATGCTAACTTCAAAGCAATAAGTAACTCGAGATAACCAATCTTATTACTACAATACTGACAAATAAATATTTATTTACTTACGTTGTTGAATTAGATTAATTATTTGCCTTACAATTCAAGACATGATACATATTTCTAAAATATAAGGTTAAGTGGTCTAGAATAATATACAGGGCGTCACATAAGTACGGACCGCTACTTCAGTAGCGTATTCTAGATATAAATATAAGACGAAATTACTAATAATTTTGTTTTCTAAAATGCTTCCTAAGAAAGATATAGTTCTCTAAAGATGGCGCCAAAAAAACGCTTTTTTGATCATGAAGTCGCTCAGGGCAACCGTTTTCGAGAAAAACCCATTTCTATAAACGGCTGTCGCTAAAACTGTGTTTTCTAATTGTATTGGTTTATTTATCAATCGGAAAACAAGTAAGAGTCAAAATAAAAAAGAATTTAATTAGAAATAACAAAACAAAATCCACATAAACGAAACTCTAAAGTAAATGTTCAAAATGATTAACTCCAGCTAAAATGCATTGTTCTGCACGTCTTCTGAGAGACCATCTTACCCTTTCAAAAACACCTGGCGTGTTGCGAATTTGGTTAAAGCCATCTTCAATATGTTCACGGAAATCATCTATGTTGTTGACAGGCCTAGAATAGACGATTTGTTTTAGATGTCCCCATAAGTAGAAATTCAGGGTATTTAAATCAGGGGATCTGACAGGCTATGGCACAGTTCCTTCTCATCCTATCCACTGCTCGGGTACCATGTTGTTCAAAACTTCTCTCGCCGCTGCATTAAAATTCGCCGGTGTACCATCGTGCATAAACCTCCACAAATATTAAGTGAAAACTTTTGCTGGTGCCTTGACTGAATAATTGCACGAGGATTTTCGTTTTGCAATTGATGAAGATTATGGTAATTAATTATACCATCTCTGGTAAAGCTTGCCTCGTCGGTAAATAACACAAACGATGGAAAATTAGGGTCAACTGCACACTTCTGTACCAACCAGTTATAAAATGGTACTCTTGGCGCAGTCTGCTTCAAGAAGTCCCTGAACTTTTTGGTAATGGTATGGGTAGAGTTGATTAAATCGTAGAATTCGCCAGATAGCCATGCGATTTACACCCTCCGCCAAAGCAAGTTGTATAGTACTTATGGTAGGGTCTTCTTCAATTTGCTCAAACACATGCTATTCTAATGCAGGGTTTCGTATTACGGTTGACAACACGGTTCATTTTTCTTGGAATCAAAGATCCTCTTTCCCTTAGCCGCGCATAAATTATAAATAAATATATAAATAAATTATAACTTTTCTCCAGGTAGCCGTCTGCCAGGAAAACGCGCCGCATAGAGTCGCCTTGCTTCAGCCCGGTTGCAGTTTGCAAGACCATACATTAAATGCATATCTGCCATTTTTTCATTGGAAAAATTGACGATTTTTAGAACTTATCACAAACCATCAATCCACAAAAACAAATTAACAGCAAATTAATAGCAGTTACAGACACAGTGACAACAAAAATTAATTTAATACCAATTGACAGCAGCTTGTCTTTTGTTTGACTGCTTTGTTACAACAGCCACTTAAAAATTAGAAAACGCAGTTTTAGCGACAGCCGCTTACAGAAGTGCGTTTTTGTCGAAAACGGTTGCTCTGAGCGACTTCATACGAGAGTACCTTTTTTTCGTGAAAATCGTTGATCTTTATGATTATGATACTAGAGTTGTTAAATTACGTAGTATAAAAAAGTTATGAGTAAAGAACTAAAAATTAAAATCTAAAAAGTTTCGAACATAATGTTTTTGTAACTTGAATATACTCAATAGCTATTATTATTATACGGCAAAATTATTAGAATTAACCCCAATTAATCTCAATTCTCATAATTTTTTTAAATTAACAACATATTCGAAATATGTGCATTTTTTAACAGTTCCAAAATAATAGTATTTATGTCATTATTTTATGCATAAAGCTTAAATTACACTAGTTGTTTTCATTATTTCTAACCTGATATCGAGGAGAAAAACGACACATGAAGTTTGCAATTCCAAGACTATGGAGGGAACGTAGTGATCATGTGCAGAACTGCTATTTTTGTATCGTTTACCCAAGTAAGCCTCGAGCTGGTGAAACTGCCGTACAGATTTTTGCCTTCAACATCTCCTCCAGTACCTCACAGTGAAAATTTTCTCGTTCAGAACTATATAGCTTCGGAATTCAAGCGTCGCACAGTTCACCAGAATCCAGTAATCCGCTTACCAACATTAATGACAGTGAATTCATGATAAAATCGCAGAGTGTTGGATCACAGCTCATCATCTCGACAAAATTCAATGATTTAATACGAGACCTAAACCTGCCCAAGAATAAAGCAGAGATTCTAGGTTCACGATTGAAAGAGTAGAATTTGCTGTGATGTGAAAATAACTGATCAAAGAGAGCCTCATAAAAGTTTTTCATGTTTTTTCACCAAAGAAGACGGATTTTGTTACTGTAATAATGTGACTGATTTGTTCGAGGAAATCAGAATACTATGTATACCTTCTGATAGGGGGATTTTCAGCGATGGCTATTCAAACAGCTTGAAAGCCTTCCTTCTTCAGAATGGAAACCAATTTCCTAGTCCTCCCGGGGCATATTCTGTAATGCTTAAGGAAAATTATGATAATGTGAAAATGGTACTGGAAAAATTAAAATATATAGAATATAACTGGCCAGTAATAGGAGATTTCAAGATGGTTGGTTTTTTGATGGGAATGCAAGGCGGCTATACTAGATATCCTTATCACCTTTGCTTATGGGATAGTAAAGCAGATTCAGTACATTACCAACAGAGTATATGACCTGTTCGGTTCGAGTTTCAGATAGGAAAACATAATGTTAATTAGGAACCAGTTGTAGAGTCTAAGAATATATTGATGCCGCCGTTGCATATAAAATTAGGCCTGATGAAACAATTTGTAAAAGCTCTATATCAAAATTCTGAAGCTTTCGAATATTTAAAGGGATTCCTTCCCAAATTATCTGAAGCTAAAGTAAAAGCGGGTATTTTCGTCGGAACACAAATAAAAAAATCTGGTGTGAGACAACACACGACCTTCTCGTACACATTTTAAATTTAATTTGAATTTATTGACGTTAGTTACTTTCCTATATACCTAAATTGTAAGCTCTAAAATTAATTTAAAAGCATAAATAATTCATCCATTTATAATTTCCTTTATACAT
>JAHWXV010110465.1:0-13040 GCA_024586415.1 Phrixothrix hirtus
TGAAAATCAATAGTGGCAAAACAAAGGTAATGGTTTTCAATAGGAAAGATGAAAAGGAAATATGTCAGCTGAAGTTGGGTAGTGAGATAATTGAACAAGTCGATAAGTTTGCTTACCTTGGCAGAATGTTTGCAAATGATGGGCGAATAGATAGTGAAATTGAAAACAGAATGAATGCAGGCAGGCAGGAGAATAATTGGCACCATGTGGTCAGTAACCAAGGATGAACAGTTAAGTATGGAAGCAAAGTAGGCTATGTATAATAGTGTATTTGTTCCTACTGTTTTATATGGCAGTGAGACTTGGATATATCAAAGGAAGCATATGAGTAAAATAAACACCGTAAGTATGAGGTACCTGAGAGCTGCATGTGGCAAAACGAGACGGGACAGATTAAGGAATGAATGGGTGATGGACACACTGGAGACACTGCCTGAACTGTATAAAAGAAGTGCGTTAAGATGGTTTGGACATGTGGAACGAATGAGTAATGAACGCTTAACAAAGGGAATATACGAGACAGGTATGAATGGAAAACTAGGTAGGGATAGACCGAGAAAGAGACGGTTGAATATGATTGAAGAAATTGTAGAAGGAAAGAGAATAAAGAGTGCAAAGAATAGGAGAGCTTGCCAAAAACGTTGTATCAATTTAATAGAAGCAAAAGAATTGTGTAAGGACAGAAAGGAATAGAGAAAAATAGTGAATGGGTGATAGTAGAGATAGTAAGATTAGTGGGTAATAGTGGGATGGTGTGGATACTGTAGAGTGCTGGGAGTTGCGGTGAAGGGCGGTGGTAGTGAGAGGGGTTGGTGTATGGGTGCATGCTGGGGTTGTGAAGGTGGAGGCTTGTTACTGGGTTGTGCCTACCCCGCTAAGGGAATGGCATGATTGGTAGTAGTAGTAGTATAAATTGATACCTGCGTTTATAATATTAACACCTTCAAAGTGTCTACGTAAATTATGAACTCAGTGTTATAAACGGTTTAAAATGCTCAGATATAATCGCCAATTATACTTAGACTACATACACTACACTAGTACAGCACTATATGGTTATACTATAGAAATGGTTAATGTTAAGCAAATTTAAATTGTCTTCCTTCCGCCTTGATATATTACCACAGACAGTCGGCAACACTCAAGACACACAGTCCCTTACAATTTCTTATTCATATTAATTTCATGGAAAACATTTGCGCCAATGCGCAATAGTAGCGAATACTTACTCTTTTATCGTACATTAGTAAAGAAAGTTCATCTGAATGAAATCAGCGGTCTAAAAGCGCGATTCAATACGCTCAAGTCGTCTAATGTATCCACATTATATATAACGTTAAGGACCATGTGAACTTACCAACGGCAACATTTCTTAAAGATAGGATTATAAGGTTTGTCTGCAGGTACGGTAAATGCTTCCATCTTCACGGTAACTACGTCGAATAGTAATCATGTTTGTAACTAACTTTTAATAATAAATTCATTGCATTATTTACACTCGTCATATTTTATGGATCATCGGAGGCTGAAGGAAACCACCCTCGTACATTCAGCACAGTTCAAAGTAAATATGTTTAAAATACTAGTTGCGATACAATAGTTTGATTTCTCCCATACGAGTACATATCGCATTGTTCATGATGATTTTATCTAAATATACCTATTGGCCGTTAAATACTTCCTTATGCTGCTGGTTCATTTATTTTGTTCATTTAATTTTGTCGTGGTAATGTGTAAAAACAGTGTGAAGCCACGCTCAACTTTATGTCACTGGAGAATTTATCTATATTTAAGATCCTTATTATTAGCAAAACGAGCGCTGCACTATCATGCTAAAATAACTTCTATTGAGCACAAAATCGTCCCTTAGGTTTAAGTGTTTACACAGAATTCTCACCAACAACAATTTTATTGAGGAAACAGAACCAATAAAACTAATACGTGGTAAGCCTCCTCATATAATGATACCAATCTAGCTCAACGTCGTCTTCACGTCTATCTACTGAATATCGAAGCTCCACAACACACAGAGCTGTGTTAGCGTGTCTATACAGCTTGAAGTACGCATCATGGGTACAAATAATCTTAAAGAGCATGTCCATATTTGTTCATTTTATTAATTGTTATTTTTAAAAAGTGAATGCACTTGTCATGGTCATATTTCAGTAAGCAATGAAGTAATCATAGCCGAGATGACTGCAAGTGTCGTGTCTGCAACTCCTTGATGGCATCCTAGGTGTTGCTATTCACACCGCGTCTGCGCAATTAACATCTACCTTTATGGTGTAAACAAACTTATCACATTTACGATAAATAGCCCGATGATGGGCGCCAAGAAAATGTTATCAATAAAACTGCACAGTCACTCTGCTTCTGCTTTTCTCTTATCCTTTGGGAATCTAATTACAATCCTCCAAACCAAGATGTTTCACCATCATTTCCCCTTATACCAAATCAGCGAAATAACAAGTGTCAGTCAAGTTAAGCCGCAACCTATTGCTATGAAAACAATTAATCTTTTGGCTCTATAAAGAGGTATTCAAGAGATTATTTTCCCTATAGCCTTCAAATACTCGGCGAGCTTAAGGCGAAACATGGATTTTTCAAATTTTGGTGACAACCTGATATTTTATAAGTTCCTAAAAACGTCACAACATATGGAAATTATATTCAGGGACGTCCTTTAAATATATAATAAGTAAGTAAGCTTACTTGATCTAATTCCGTAATACTTATTATGATCGATCAGCTAATAGCAATTATAGTATATAAATTATCCTATAAGCTTCCTAATTTACATATTTCTAAAATGAACCCTACGCAGATGAAGTGGAATATTTTATAAATCAAATATTAAATATAGTAATACTAAATATATTTTGAAATTAAAGATTTCATAACAAAAATAAGGTAATTGTGGTTTCAGATTATATTTAATAAACCATGCTATAAAACAACATAGTTACATTAACTGACCAGCAATTTCGCTTTAATTTTCTTTAGCTCTACTGTCAATAGCATCAATAGTACATCAGAAGACAATCTGTCCAATGCCAAAACGTGCAAGGCAAAACGAGATGAGTGAAGGTCACCCCGTTAGACAGTGAAATCGAACGTAGTTAGAAGCAGTTAAAATGTCCGAACATCTTGTAGATAGATAGTATCGGGAATAACGTGGGTGTCATCTAGAGAATTTGGCACACCGTGCATATAGTAAATATTTTCTCCAGATCAAGTAATGGCTTGCATGACAAGATAAAGTAATATGAAAGGGTTCAATATAATTAACATAAGTCATCTTGACTCCTGTATATAAATCTTTAGTGACGTTCCCTACTAGCTAACTTACTAATCACAGAGCTAACGAAGTTTCTATAAAACGCTAATTTATCTGACAGGGGTACTTTTTTATCTACCAGCAAGCATATATGTGACAATAATTGAGAAGTAACTAAACCATGAGGTTGCTTACAATGTTGTTAGAAAAATGGATTACATTAAAGCTAAGGCCTTAACTGGCAGTGAGAAATCGTCACTGTTTCCTCGGCATATAAAGAATAAAGCATAAATATTTTATCAAATATCGACAGCAAATACAATAAAGAAAAATCATGACTTTAATACATTTATAGAATAGTAGAATGGCATCAATAAAAATAATGTAAGGATACCATAGGAATAAACAAGTGCAACTATGTGAATATCTAACGTTCGAACATGTGTAGAGAGTTTACACGAAGAATAGTTAAAACAGCTTCGATGTTATGGTTAGGTCTTCAAAGAATGCTTTCAACCAAATCTAATTAAAATTAGGTAGCAGAAATGAGTTCATTCGTACGTTTGGCTACTTACAACAAAACAATTATTTGACCGGTAGCAAATAAATTTTATACAATTAAATTGTTCATTAAAACAAACTGTGGTTAAATAAAATGTGTATGTCATAATCATTTAAAATAAGTAAATTCACTCTAAAAGTAAGGTTCACCGTGCAAGTTCTATTTAATGCAGCAATGGGAAGTTATAAAATGTTGCAGATATTCAATTTAACTTGCGCAAAACACAATTTCGTGGTACAATAACCGCCGATAATAATTAAATTTATTTCACCCCGAATATTGACATTAAAAAATCATGTCTTGTAATAAAATGGATTCAAATGAGATCTCTCACATGTACAGTGCTTAGAACATTTTAAACTGGAGCCATTTTCATTATTAGATCTGCTAAAATGGCGCTTTAGAACCACAGCCCAGGATGGGGCATCTAATTCTTCAACTGCAACCATAGAACATCTGAAAAATCACCACACATTAATGAAACAATTTCCTAGTATAAAGTCCTCTTGACTGCCTTGGAGTTGAATTTTATTAAAAATCAAGTTGCAACTAGCTGAAGGCTAGTATCTACTTGACTAAAGAAAACCTGATACTTAAGAAACACGATATTAGAGTTTTTTTTTCAATACACAGTATTTAAATCTATCGATATAATCCATGAAGGTAGATTGATTAACGGCCGCTGTGAACAGGAACTTACTATCCATTTTTATGCGATGAATTTACAATAAATATTTCGAGGAATAAACCACAAATTCAGTCATTTATTTGAAAACTAAATGAGGAACGTTTGAAAATACAACAAAATTAGTAACGATATCAGTTATATTACCTAATGAGAACTTCCATGATAAAGGTGTTATATCGAAATACAAGCTTAAATTAATAATACTTTTTTGACTTAGGTACGTTTGTCATGATGAAACAAAATCTTTTTCCTTTCCTCCAGTGCCTTTTTAACAACGTTTCATCATTTAATACGAACGTGGAAACTCACCTAACGTCTACTTTATTTTTGCTGGCGTTTTTTCACAAAATAATTTACTACCGCACATATCGCGTTATTTCTACGTCAGACCACGAACTTTTCAAACGGTCAGCGTATATTGTAAATATCTTAATATTAATTTTGCAAAGATCCTATTTATGACATAAAACTAAAAATCGATGGGGTATTAACCTAATTGTAGAAACATATCTGCACCAACATTTTAACATATATCTTGCGGACGTGGAATTATTTGGCGCCCAACGTGGGGCGGGCTCGATTACGCTTGCTCATTTAGGTTCTCGAGTAGTTACATTTTTCTCTTCTTTCTTTGGTTCCTCTTTCACTTATTTCCTTCACTATGGATACACGTTTGGACATTGGTCGTCAAGACGAGGTGGAGTACGAACTGCGAGTTCGGGGAATTACCGAGTTGATGACTGTGTTGTAGTGATCTAAGGATACTGTAACCGCAAGTCGGTCTGCGCATCGTAAGAGGCGATTAACTGACCACTTTGGCAATGTTCTTCTACTTCTTCTTATGTCGATTTACTTTTTTGCCGTGTTGTGGTGGCTAAAGAATTCCACTTTCACAGATTTGCTCTGCGTGTGGTAGAAGTCGACAGTCTTATTACTTATGGATTTTTTATTAGTGTTCTCAAGCTTTCATTTGAGTATTGCTACTTCTTTTTCTCTCTTACCAGTTCTCTCTTCAGTTTTCTTCTCTTCTCTTAATACTTTCTGATATCCGTAAACTTTCTTAGCTGTGCTTATGCTTTATGTAAGTTTAAATCCTTCTTGATCACGTTTATCTTGATGTCTTAACCTATTAACTTCTTATCAGTTAGACAATCGGTTATTCTCTTTGCTTTGTCTATTTCATTTCTTTATAATCTTCTTACAAGGTGAAGACAGTAGGTATTTGACTTCCTTCTTATCTCGAATCTGTTTCGGTTTTGTCCCGCATCTTTATTGCCATTAAGTTAATTAGTCTTTCCTCGTTCTTTTCTTATTTGATTGACTCAGGGACGTCCGCATTGCTGTCAGTTAAATCTTTGTCTTGAGGTAGACTTTTTTTAACTTTTATCTACTTAGTTAGGATCAAACGGCCTATCTATGGTTTAGATTAAGTCCATATCCTAATTTGAATTTTTTTCTTCTGCTTTGCTTAGAATCTGCTTTACCTTTTATTGCTGCTACTTGCTTCGATTAACTTTGAGGTGATATTTTCTTTAGACTTCTTGTTGTGTGTGATGTTCTGTCTGAATTTTAGAGTTCTTTGCTGACAAATACATTGCACCCAAGTATTTATCTTTGTCAGTAATCTTCCTTTATGTTCTTGTGTTTTTGAACACGCCTCTCTAGACCACTATGCGCTCTTTTCCTTAAAGTTAAAGT
The DNA here is from genome assembly GCA_024586415.1 of Phrixothrix hirtus. Taxonomy (NCBI): domain Eukaryota; kingdom Metazoa; phylum Arthropoda; class Insecta; order Coleoptera; family Phengodidae; genus Phrixothrix; species Phrixothrix hirtus. Next base: position 6,226 of record JAHWXV010110465.1, read on the forward strand.
TCTTAGTAAAAAAAACAGTAACCAGTTTACTTTGAGTTATGCTCAAGTTTTGTATGAAACATACTTATCCTTATTCTTCCTGTTTCTACTTTTTAGTCTTTTTGTCATTATCTTAGGGTCGTAGTCTTTTACAACTTGACTGGTTCTATTATATTTAATTCTTTAGATATAATTTACTGTACTTTGACACTGTTCTTCTACTTTTTCTTCGTCTTCTCCTACTTGTATTTTGGTGAATTTATATTCTCCTTTTTTTTAGTTTTTTATTAGGCTGGTTAGTTATACTTCATAGTTGTTTAGGTTCTATGACATGTTGTCGTCGTGTCCATATGGCATCTTGACGTTAGTTTTAATAGTGATCGTCATAGTTTAGTTTTAGTGATCATGCGTTTGGCATTAACACAGTTATTGGTTTAACCTTTTTTTTGGGCCGCCAGGGTTTGTTTCAACTTAGATTTTCGGTCGATTACTTGTGACGTGGGTTGTTACGCTTTAGTCATTTCATTTTTTTATGTTCCCCTGGCTGCACCGCGAAGAACGCTCGAATTAAACTTATTCTGGTTCTGTTCGAGGGGAATATGTAAAAAAATAAAAATAAAATGAATTCTGTACAATTTGTTTTTCATTTAAAGTCTCACGTCCCGTTAAATCACCCTCGTAAGTATACCATATTTTTTTCTTTAGGGGTTTAGCTTTGTGTTTAGTCTCCAGGTTTGAGTTAGATTTAGGACTTTTGTTTGATTTGCAAGTTTTGATGTTAATGGTTTCCCTAGGAAATTCATTCAGTTTTGTTCCTAGTATTGTTTACTTAGGGGGTGGGGGTATTTTGCAAATAATCCTACCACGTCAAAGACAGATAACTAAATGCGATTACCCTTCGTCGGAAGGATCACACTTGCGACAAAATAAAAGAAAATAACCGGCTGGTACTAGTGCTGCGGAGGCTAGGGAGTGGTGTGTAGCTACCTAAAAAAGAGTGGTCGATACAACCACCAAAGAATTATCAAGATAATTGTACGCGAGCTTCGCTTCCCGTATCTCTGAAGGAATCCCGGACTCGGTGCTGACGAGCGTCGAAAATTCCGAAAGTGGTACGAACTCATACAGAAGGTAACCTATAATGTTTAAATGAAGTAAACAAAATGGGCGCCACGTAGTTATAATTGGAAAAGCTTGTGTAAACCTAAAATACTTGCAAATATTCTGCTTTGCACGCCTAAAGCGGCGCAGAAATTACTAGTAAGAGTATTCGTGATTAATCTGAAAAGGAATCAATTAGGACCCAAAAATACATAGATAAAACAGGCTAAAATAAGGATGTAATCGGTTTGTTTCATTTAGTAAATCATAGGACAGTATGTTGGAACGTACAGTTCAAAATGGCCTTTCTCTTAAATATATTAACTAGGATTTAGTAAACTTTTGGGAACTACATGTATAAATAAATTCAACTAGTAAAGTTTAAAGTCAATAGAACATTTTGAAAACCTTGGATAAAATAAACACGTGTGCGCTACGAAGCTATAATACCATGCGGTGTTATCGTGCACATGTTCTACACCACAAAACAAGATCTTAAAACGTAGAATTCAAATAAGTTAGGGATTTGCAAAAAAGTGTATATTTGAAGGGTTCGTGAATGTGATTTACTAAAATTTTAGTGAGATGTAAAGCATTGACCAAAGTCAAAATTATAACAAAAGAAATTAATAAATGAGCGAAGTATTCCGTTTCTCGGACCTCACTGCAATGATGTGCGACTTTACTTTTTAATAAATTTAAACAATATTTACTTGAAAATCAAATTTGGCTTGTTCAAGAACGCACTTACAGAAGTAGTGCATTTAAAATTATAGCAAAGCATTACAGTAAAGTGTGGCCGCGGCTTCAAGCTACATTCGCACTACGAATCGAACGTCGAATACATGCAGTAAATTATTACATTTGAAAACAAATTTACTATCGGAGAATAATTAATTTCTGTTCAAAATCACTATAAAATACATATAGTTACAATTAGATAATTATAATAAGCAATTATGGCTCGCTTTGCAGCAGTATAGAACGAAAATAAAGAGAAAATTTTAGGATCCAGAGCAGAAATTCCCAGGTCCCAAAAATAGTCGAAATTTCGTCATCTTCGGCGGGTGCCAATGAGAAATGGATGTAGAAGCTCTCGAAGAAAACAGATTCTACCCTTAAAAGATGATTTTCTTCGCCACGATGCGACGTTGCGAAACAAGTATTCCTCCGCTAGACTGTTGGTAGCCGCACTAGAGCCGTATAAAAGTAAAATAAAGGGCGGCTCTGGTGTGGAGATCCACAGGTCGACCAAGGTGAAACGAACCCTTCCAAGCGTAACCTCGGGATCATCAAGAAACTGTCGGCGGTCTTACAACCATGCGATTCTATAAACGTATTGGACGTCTTAAACATCATACCTAAAACACTATACAAAAGAATCGATCAACCAACCTCGCACACAAGCAAGGGATGCCTACTCACCCCAAAGATGTCGGTGTTTTATCCAACAAAGAAAATAAACATAAAAGTAGCCGAAAACAAGTCGGAGCGAAATAACGAGCGTGCGACTTCTACAACGAACCAACTCAAAAAGCCAGGATGTCACGCATAAATGCGGCGATAACAGATAACGATGGTTCTGAATAAAACTTATAGGAGACGGGATTAGGCAACCCAAAACGCGTCGAAAATTTTAAAGCGCGAATGTGAACGCAAATGACAAAATTAGTTGATCTAAAATTAAATCAATAGTATCCAAATATTCAAAATGTTAAAAAGGCAAAAAAAAATCTTTTACAAACTATTTCCCAAAATTAAAATGAATTATTAAGTGAACTCATCGAAAATATTCCTGGATAACAAAAAAAAACTCGGATTAATCACAGCGGTATTTTATAAAAATGACAAAGATATACCGCATGTTCCCAAATTATTGATCAAGTATAAATTACAATTATACAAACAAAATCTATGGATAATTAAAACAATTTTTTTCCATAAATATTTAAAATCTATGGAGTTTTCCGTTAGTGCGAAGGCATTGGAAAATCCCCTTACTCTATCTCAATAAAGCGCTGCAGGGTATCGGGAATAACCATTTGTTTATTGAAAGCAAACAGACAAATATACACATATTAAGTTTCTTAAACATCAATATTCCATATATTATTTATTGCAACATGCTAATATAAATAATTGTTATACAAGGTACAGAAACATTATGAATACATTTTTACAGTGATAGTTGTCAAGTAATTTTGTGACGTGCACACATTCAGGAGAGATTAGATTTTATATATTTATATGATTACTCCAATAATTTTCTGCAAAGAATCTTCTCCTAAAGTGTTTCGCATTTATGTAGAATCTTCGTATAAATTAATTTTGGAAAGTAAAATATGTATATTAATGTGTCAGTTTCATTAAATTTTCGTAGCACAAAAGGGACAGCATGACTTAAATAATGAACACAATTATTTGATTGTTACAGAGAATCATCATTTTACATTTAAATAATGTAATATTCTCATTAAAGTTCATTTATTAAGCAGTAAATTCTAGCGTTATGGGTTTTCTAATTATCCTAAATCAAACATACAGTATGTATCATAACTTTAATAAAATTTAACAGCATATGTGATTGAAATAGAGTAACACAATTTTCAAGGAAAATATTAAATATCAAATACTTACTCATTAAAAATTATTATCCTACAATTTATAGTCCAATTCCGAATACTCTGTAGTGTAGTCATTATATGCAATTTAATCATAACCTCACCTTTGTATCTTCCCCTAAAACATTTGAACTTATAGGATCCATCTATTTTATATTTTTGAAAGGGTTGTTTACTTGTTTCGGGGCTTGAAAATCGGGTTTATACACAATCTAGAATTTTTAAGAGCAAAAATATCTCGTGTCGAACGCAGTCTTTTTATTATAAACACTATTTATTCCTTTCGTGCTAACACCAGTTTTTGGCCTAGTTTTGACTTTGAAAATGAATTTCTGCAAAGTTAATTTCGAAGAGTGCGTTGAGTAACACCACTTGTTTTCGAATCACTATTTAAGCTTATGACATAACTTACATATTTCAGATCCATTTTAACTTACTGCATATTATACAGGGTGTTCAAAATATTCGGCTACTATTCAGTTTCTTCAAACCACTTAAAAGCAATTTCTTCAATAGCAAGTGACAGATTTTATTATGATGCAAAACAGAATAGTAAAACTAAGGACAAAAATTAGAATTCTCCTCCTCGCTCTTAAGGTGTATAAATAAAGTAGTGCCTTAATTTCAGCATATTTGAATCAGTTGATGTAACTTGTAGGAAGAACTGTAGTGAGAGAAAAAGGTCGCCGAAATTCGCAATACTGTGAATCTCTAAACATTATCGAAATTGTCAACAAATAAAGCTTTCTCTTATCTAATTAATTTTGAAAAGCGACATTTATAACACATGAGAACAAAACTCAAGCGATTGGAATAAATACTATATATTGACTGTAACGTTAAGTTACAAAAATGTACACAACGTTACAATGATTTGATGGTAAGGTGTAATTAAATTTCTAGCATAACTTTACTTGCATGTAATAAAATAAACCAGTAAGTGCGAGCACTCTGTATATAATGCAGTATAGATAAATAGGCCGCAATAGAAAATAGAAAGATAAATCAGCAAAACATTTTGACATAAATAGGATGATAATAAGTTAGTTACGCTCAAGTTTAAATAAGTACCACGATTTATTAATTCATAGTACGGGGTAATTGATGTTTTAATTAAGTTCAAAGGTTTTAAAATAAAACCGCAAATTTTATTAATATAGTTGCATATGCTTGTGTTTTAAAAGTAATATAATGTTTTAAGAATTTAGAATTACCAGTATGAATTTATCAAAATATATTTCCGATATTAAATTTTAAAATTTACCTGCCTTCTAGGTGGCTGCAAAACTCCTTAGTTGACAAAATAATCAATGCTTAATGAATTACAAGCATTTAAATATACCGTAGTAATTACACAAAAGATTTCTCTTTATCCGAATAAATTTATGATTTTAATGAAAATTTGATTATTTGGTAATTGCACGAAACAAATCGCGTTTGATATAACAATACGTCCGTAGAACGAGTTATTTTATCAAAGGTAATTTGTTGAGTGTAATTATCAATTAGCAACCAAATTTGAATTTAAAAATCATAAATTTATTCTAGAATAAAGAGAAAGTTTTGAGCGTAATTCGGTCTGATAATTTAATAAATGCTAAATTATAAAATTGACTTTTATTATTTCTACTTCAAAACGCAACAAACATCTATCAAACATTGGCGTTGTCAATGCACTAAATTTACGGTAGCAACGGCACTCTACATATTAATAGATGTATTATTTTTATCGTTAAGTCACTATTGGAAGTACAGTTTGTAATGTTTCGCCCTAACTCTTACAATGATTGTGTAAAAGTAGCCCGTTTAACATAGAGAATGCGATCAAAAAGAACTGATACTGTTTCGCATGTTTTCATATTAATTATAATTAAATTGACAAGACAATTTAAAAGACTATTAGATTCGCGCAGTGCGCGAAATATTAATAATTAAAATAATTAATTATATACAAATATTTATATATTCAGTAGCTCATCTAATTAATGATTAACTAAGCTATAAATATTGTATTTATATAAATTAAGGTAATTTTATATATGAAGAAGATTACACAATCCTATGCAATAATTTAATTCTATTGCAAAAGGTTGCGCAATATCTCGCAAGTTTAATTAATGCATATTATCTCGAGGCTAGAATAGAAAAGGGAAATAGATCTGCATTAGCAGAACCAAGAAACTGTCTCCAAGAATGACTGTAAATAAAACCATTCTGGACGGCTTAAAGTACTTCGATTTTAACTTTTGAATCGAAGACATTTTACTACGCTCTCGTAGTGTGACGTTGATGATTAATCAACCTTTAAATTTAATTATACAGCTTTAGTCTAAGATATGGTTTGCATTTCGAAGTTTGTAAAGATTATCGCGTTCATCAATGTCGATCTATTGATAGGGCAACAGGCGCCCTCGATTATAGCGCTCATAACCTTCTAGTTATTTAGTTGCTTATGTTTCGTATAACTAGAGCGTTATGAAACCGTTCGCCAACTTAAACAGGAGCGACACGATAAGGTTGCGGGCATACAATTCGTCCAGTGCCCGCTTTGTAGGAAACAGGGGACATACGTTTTAGTTGCCCGTGCCAGGGGTAATAATGTCACTGCTACATCGAGGCCGCAAGAATATTGTAACCAGGAAAACATAATTCCTAGGCCGTTGCAAACCGTTCACGTGGTAATATATAAAATATAACAGGCATCTCGATCACTGCACAACTTCAAAAAGCATCCCAAACTCTCTAATGTATCTAGAATTAAATACTGGTAAGATCACACCTCATTACGAGGTACATGAAGTAATATTAAAGACAATTAATGCAGTTCACGTCATCCGTCCGTGATTCAATATAATTTAGTTATGACAAACTGATTGTCTACCATTATATGAAACTAAATATGCTGGTTAAATTTAACACCACTGAATCGATATCTTTATCAGTAGCTGTTTTTGTTTTAATTGTAAATACTGTTCACATAACTGTTCTGTTTCATTATTATTACTTTGTATATAAGTTATATTGCATAATTATCCGTACTCTTTATTTATAATATGTCTAGTCATTACTTATCTTATCTACAATGTAAAACTATATAAGGTAGTGTTTAGCTTT
>JAHWXV010110607.1:0-14358 GCA_024586415.1 Phrixothrix hirtus
TTTTAAATGTGCTACGGTTATTATGTAGTCAATGTTCCTTTACGTGAACTTAACAGTTTTTCTGAAAAAATACGTTGAAGCATTTTATCAGAGAAAATTTGCGGAGTTAAGCAGCCTTTCGCCTGTCCAGTAACTTGGATGAGTAACCGTTACAATTATTGTTTCCAAAATAAACGTAGACAATAGTTTAATCATTTGTGGGTTACATTTGGCATATCTATGTGCGTAAGAGAAAGTTGTGTGTTGTTTCACACCTGATTTTTATTGAAACTATTAGTCTGCTATCTATCCAAACATATGTTGTATGGCATTAGGCCGATGTTACTCTTTTTTATTAAACCTATACAAAGTGGCCGTAAATAACACCGACAACGCTTATCCACATATTTTTGGAATGCAATGATGACGATTCGCCAAAAAAAATTAGATAAAATGTTTCTAGTGTTTGTTAGTAACAATCAAAATCCTACTTCGTGTACATTACGTTTGCCAGAAAAAAACTAAATACATTTAATGGTCAATGTTCTGATTGACTACTATTTTATGAAACATTTGATTCACATATACATAATAATAAATCGTTAACGAATGTTCAGAAATTCCACTACTTTCGATAGGTATTGTGCCGGGAAGCCGCAAATGTAATACATAATTATGAAATAGCTCTTAATTTGTTTAAGGAACGTTTTTAAAATTAAAATTGATTATTCATAATAAATTCATGATAAATGTTTTATTTGAATTGCCATTTTTAAATAAAGAATCTTTCACTGCGTTACGATAATTAACTGATAATATGAATAAACATCTTAGAGCATTAGAGGCGTTAAAACAACCTGTCAATTATTGGGACACCTTGATTATTTATTTAGTTAGAATTAGTTAAAAAGTAGCACACGTAGAACATTGGAAAGTAGTATCCCTAAAACTGAAGTTCCAAATATGCAGGAGTTTATAAAATGTTTAGCAAATCGCTGTTTCCTTCTTAGAAACGCTCCATAAAAACAATTTTGGAAAATCTAAATCCGTTAATAATAATAGTTTTTATACCAGTACAAATTTATGAATACAAAATTCAGAAACCAATTGTGAATTATGTAAGAAATCTCACCACTCCATTTACAAATGTCAAGAATTTTCTAAATTATCGGTATCTGAAAGATTACTGGAACTAAAAAAATTAAATATATGCTTAAATTGCTTAAAAGGTGGACACAAGGCCATAAATTGCCGGTTTACTACATGTAAGAAATGCCATAATACACATAACATACTAATTCATACTGAAAGAACAACAGACCTGAATATCCAAGAAAATAAGACCGGGACAAGAAAGTACGAATGTGTGTACAAACAAGTTCAACGTCCGTTATGAAATATGTGAATGTAAAACCTACACTTACTGAAATATTATTAGCTACAGTTTTAGTAGAAATCGTTTATCGTGGAGGAGAAATTAAAACAATTAGAGCGCTTTTAGTTTCAAGAAGTCAATCGAATTTTCTAACTAAAGACGTCTGCGATTGGTTAAATCTTAAGGTAAGAAACACGCAATTACCGGTAGTCGGGATTAATCAAATTACTACAAACATAACAAAACAAACGACGATTACCATAAAATCACGACTTAATTTCTACCATGCGACACTTACTCGTCTAATATTACTAAAAATTACAAAAGATTTTCCAAGGACTACCATTAATCATCTATCAATTCCCCAAAAAATTAGCACAAGACTAGCGAACCCGGAATATTACAAAACGAGTAAATTAGATATGTTAATAGGATCCGAAATATTCTGGAAAATACTCTCGGTAGGGCAGATTGAACTCGGGCCTAATTTGCCAGTGCTTCAAAAAACCCACTTCGGTTGGACGGTAGGCGGACCGATTGCTAATAACGATAGCGGAATCAAAAGTATATGTTCCATATCGAGAAACTTGACTGAATTGCTTGCCATTGTGTATAAATTTTGGGAACTTCAAGAAGTAGCCAATAATTCTAATTCCAATAATTATGATCTTGCAGAATTGAGATGTGAGAATCAATTTGTTCAATAGATTTAACGCGATGAACAAGGTGGATATATTATTAAATTACCACTTATAGAGCATGTTCAACCATTAGGAGACTCTAAGTAGATTGCACTAAGATAGTTTCAGTATGTCGATCAACCCAATTAAAAGCAGATTATATCAAGTTTATAAAAGAATATCTAGAATTAAACCATATGGAATTGGTGACAGGAAATGATATTGAGAATAAAAGCAATGGTTATTACATCGCCCACCGTGCAGTAATAAACGAATCAAGTAAAACAATAAGAGTTAGGGTAGTTTTTAACGCAAGTAAAAAGACTAGTACAGGATTTAGTTTCAACGTTAACCTGCTAATGGGGCTTTCGTTGCAACCTGATACAGTTTTGTTAATCCTTAACTTTAGAACGTATAAAATTGCACTTATAGCTGATTGTGCCAAAATGTTCCGACAAATTTGGATCCATCCTGACCATACAGGCCTTAAAGATTCATTTGGAGGGAACACCCAGATCAACCTCCTAAGGTATATCGTTTAAAGACCATAAGTTATGGCACAACATCTACGCCATATTTAGGAATGCGATGTTTGAAACAGATAGCAATAAAAGAAGGGAACAATTATCCTCTAGTACGGGGTGTTATTTTACGTAAGTTTTATGTAGATGACTTGCTCTGCGGTGTCAATACTGTTGAGGAAGGAGTTGCTCTAAGATGACAACTCATTGCGTGTTTGTAAAAAGCGGGATATGACTTAAGAAAATGGAATTCTAATAATACGTTAGTTTTAGCAGATCAAGGCTCTCTCACCTCAAATATATGTGTCAATCTTGATAAACAATCAAAAACCAAGATGCTGGGATTATTATGGAGTTGCGAGGACGATAAGTTTAAATATGCAGCCGTGATTCCAAAAATGCATAGGCCAACCACTAAATGTTCAATTTTGTCGATAGTTTCATAGCTATACGACCCTCACGCTTGGTTGTGCCAATCTTACTACGGCTAAACTTATTATGCAACAACTATGGGCATTAAAACTGGATTGGGACGAATCAGTTCCAATTGAGATTTATACACATTGTACTCAGTTTATTAAGGAATTTGATCTTCTAGAAGAAATAACCATACCTAGAAAAGTGACACCGGACGACGACGGGTTCTAGGATTATGAACTACATGGCTTTAGCGATGTATCTCAAATGGTATATGGATGCTGTATTTACCTAACGAGCGTAAATAGCCTTGATAAATATATAATACAATTACTTTGTGCAAAATCCAAAGTGGCGTCAATCAAAACGGTTACTATTCCAAGGCTTGAGTTATGTGGAGCCCTGTTAACGGCTCGTCCTGTCAATAAAGTTCTAAGCACAATAGGCTCAACGATCAAGTGTTATTATCTACGGACAGATTCCCAAATTGTTTTAAATTTGCTGAGTGCTTTTCCTAATAGTTGAAAAACGTTCATTGCCAATAGCGTATCGTAAATTCAACAATTAATGAATATTGAGAATTGGCATCATGTGCCAGGAGAATAAAACCCTGCTAACCTAATTGTACTCAATATAACGCCAAAAGAATTGCAATCGTTAAAACTTTGATAGTATAGCCCAGAATTTTTGAATAGCCAACATATCAATTGGCCATCAAGTGAGATAATGCCTACCGTACTTGAGATGCCGGAAAAGGCAACTTTAAATTTAAGAGCCCTTAACCCAACTGTTCAGCTTGACTTATTAACAGAATTCTCTTCGTATACTAAATTAATTTATGTTCTGTTGTATTACGTAAGATTTATACACAAAAGAAATAAAGAAAGTAAATACATAGGAAATTTGACATATGAGGAATTGCGAAAAGCAACCACGATTGTTTTAAAATTACTACAGAGGAAGAGACATTTAAAGAAGAATATGGTGTTCTGTAGAAGGGTAGAGAATTAAGCATTAATAGCAAATTATTAAGTATTCGACCGTTTATTGATAAAGAGGGATCAATACGCGTCGCTGGTAGGCTAAAACATATACAAATTCCATATACAGTAAAGCATCCCGTTATATTATCCAAACTATTGTTAACCAGGTATTCAACTCTATTTTATTGCTAGAATATTTATAGTCAGTATTGCAGTAACTATTCAGCAATGCACATTATATATTGAGAAATAGATTAGTTTTACGCCAAATAGTGTAATTATTTGATAACAGTGAATCTTCACAATTCTACACTAAAATTCAGTCCACGTCTTTTAACTGCACATAAACAGTTCCGAGTAGTATTCGCATATGATTTGCTAGGAACACGTAAAACTATTCGTATCTTCATAAGAATAACACTACTTCCGATGAATTATTTCATATGCAATTATCTCAGTAAAAAGCTCCAGATGTACTAAGGTCGAATAAATTGTGGCAAAAGGGGAGAAATTTATAGACAATATTTACAGCTTTCTCTGTTCAAGGAAGTGCTACTTAGCAATTATGTCGCGCCGGCAAGTCAAATAATGAACAAGGAATGCTGCTTAATATACTATGAAGCTAATGAGTGCGGAACAAATAACTTTTGTTCTGGAAAAACTGTTTTTTGCTTTTGCATTACGATAGCGTGTTTGCTGTCTATTTTTTTTATCCAAAACTTTTTGACTAAATACAATATCTCATAACTCCATCTTTTGCCATAGAACACTGAGATTTTTAGACATACATGAAACTAAAATCTATACTCAACATGAAAAGGTTACAGAATGTGGATCGGTTTGAGAGAAACGCTATAAAAATGTTAATAGTTAGATCAATTGAAAATTTTCTGCTTCTTAGCAAAAAATTCTGATTAATACGTTCCAAAAAAACTTCGACTTATTCATTACTTTTCGAAATCTTATTTACTAATGCCGCGTTGTATATCAAATTATGAATTATTTTTGTTTATGTCTTTTAAACAAACATAAGTGGCTACCATTTCAAAACAATGTATTAAATAAATTTAAAATGTTGATTTTTAAATTATTATTTGATATAACTTCGAGTATTTACCACACAGCGAAAACATTATATTGATGTTTAGAGTCTGCAAAATATATTGCCATGTTCAATCAAGACTAAATAAATATAAACACATCCTCGTAATTAATACATGTAACTAGTTTTTATTAATTACTCTATTAATAAACATCAAAATATTTCAAATTTTTATCCAGCTTACTAATCATATAAAATTATAATTATAGCAATTCCTTATAATATGTATAATATAATTTAAGAATACTGATGATTGTACTTATCTGTATTGTATCATAGCGCATTCTAAATAAACATAGTAAATATTTTACTGTAGAAATCTGAGTTTAAGTAATAGTTACAAAACGTTGAATAATTAAAAAACGTCTCAATATAATTAGCGATACTAGAGGCAGTTCTTTCCCAAATCAGATAAATAGCATAGTATTCCAATGATAATAAAAGTCAGCCAAAGCGGATATAATTATATTACAATTCCATAAAAATTAACTACAAGTATATTGAGAAACGATTCGTGACAGGACACCTAAAGTTTAATGAAGGAGAAGGGTTTTTATTAGTTTCTGTAATTATCTTTATATTATCTTTCTTATGAGTCTTTTAAATTACAATAAGTTTTTGATATGCCTTTGAAAACTTTTAGAACTTTAAACTAGTTCTAAATTTATTAATACTTTTCAAACAGAAAGTTTTAGAAGCAAAAAATCCATTGTATGTCATCTAGCTGTGAAACTATATATTAACGAAGTTTCTCTTCGAAAATAGTTTTTAATTGTAAATTAAACAATAACGTCATACGAGTATACAAAAGTACCTTATAGTACTTTATATAAGAATGGTAAATAGAATTTGGACTTGATATGATAAAATTTATTTAAAATAGTTAATATCAATTACCCAAAAATGTACGATTTCAATGTTAAGATGACACCCTACATGTAGTTGTCATATGATAGGCTTCCTTTTATCAAGTTCAAAAAGTCAAAACGTATCAGAAGCTCACATATGATACTTAAAATTCAAATTAATGTCATTATTATTTTACTTTTTAAACTATCTAAGAGTTTAGTGCTTTAACGCTTTAACATTATCGAGGGGCTAACCACTTCGCGAATAGGTGTACATATTTAACAGCAATGTTCGGCAATGCACTAACCAATGCGACAATATAAAAAAAATTTTTCAACGATGCTTAGGTAATACCAGAAATACTGGATAATGTGCCGGCAATGCTGGAAATGTCCGGCAATACATTAGTGCTGTCAGCAAGGTTCGGAAATGATGAGGAATGAGATGCAGCAATATAGCATTGTTAACTTGTTTATACGCGCAAAAAAATTTATTTGGAATTAAAGCTGGCGTATCAAGGTTATTATTTGTTTGTTAGTTAAAAGTAGAAAGTACGTACATATATATGTTGTACATATCTATGTATATTTTATATAACGTGAATCATCAAGTATATTATTTTTGAAATACATGAAAACTTTTCGATGAATTGTATTTATTTTCACTACTGAGCTGAACCTAACAATTTTACAGTCAGTCAATAGTGAATTTTATTTATAAAAAAAGAAAATTGCGGCACATGTTTCGAATATTACAAAGAACATTTCCGTTGTAACTTTCTTTCCTAATTTAATCTAATACGAAATATTATCAAACTGTGTCATTTTCATGACTGCAAATTAAACGTTTTTGATTTATTTTACTTAAAGTTTGGATGCTTACAAAGTAGAGAAATGCACCAGTCTTTTAGATATCTGAAAATCTGATCAAACGAAAATTTTAGCCTAATATCATTAATATTTCCAAAATTATACGTCTGCCAAATTTTTATCGTTTGTCTTTGTATGCTCAATGACCATATTTGAAAGCGCATTGCCTCAGAAAAATATTAGTTTATTTCTTATTTATTAAGTTATTGATAGTTCTATTTATGAATGAATGTCAACGCCTTGTTGTTTAAAATATGATCCTTTTATAAACATTGCATCATTTTTAGTATGTTACAATATCTCTTGTAAGTAAGATTTTTACTTCCAAAAAAATGCGCAACTTGAGCGATTTTTTTAACTAATTTCATCATCGTATATTGATACAAATTTTTTACACTTATTTAAAAACAGAACTACTCAAAACCTTAATAAATAAAAAAGATATTAAAATTTTTCTGGCGCAATGTGCTTTCAAAAATTGTTTTCGTGAGGGCGATTAATATCAAATGGTACAAAATTTGAAAGAAGATAATTAATGAAAATATTAGTGAAATAAGACTAAAATTTTCATTATTTTGTCATGTACAATCTAAATTACAGTGCTAAATTTGAATTTGGATTTTATAAGTTGTAATAGTTACAAATACAATTTTTAATATAATGAAACGTTCTTATTTTACTTTATAGATATGTACAGGGTGTTCAGTAAATTATAGGTCATACTTAAACAGCGACTTCTTTGAGTTAAAATAGACCGATTTAGACCTATCCACCTTGGTGCCATTTTCCTTTTATAAATGTTATAGGCATTGAAAGGAATGTATTTGATTTTATTTTTTCACGAAAAATCGTTCACTTTCAAAGGCTTGTATTTAAATTCTACGGGGTTTTCGGGGTTGATAAATAAGAATATCTTGCTATTTTTGGAGATTTGGGAAAAACAATAGACGTGCTGAAATGGGCACAATATTCCGATAAGAAATGCGATAGCTTATATGTCGCTAAGGTCCTCAATTTTTGATAAAATGCCATTCAAATCAGCGTTGCAATCTACACGCATTCTAAATGTCAGTGTTGAATTTAATAGCGTGTGTCTCCAAAAAAAGTCCGTTTTAGCAATATAGAATAAGTATAGCTTTTTTGAAGGTAATATTGTTTCAAACAAATCTTTTATTTTTAAGTAATCTCAATGCATAGAAATAAGTATGAGAAAACACGAAGGTAATGTTTGGGTGTTATGAGCGCCCTTTAAATGTTTCACAAACAATAGCAAGGTGTTCAGGTTCACCGACCCCGAAGATCTCCTTACCAAAATTTAACTAGAACCACTTGGAAAACAAGTGACACTGTGAAAAAATTAAACATAAGAAATTCGTTTCAAGGCTCATCAAGGATTCCGAGTTTACTTTTTACTTTATTAAAATCATTTTTAGAAAAGCAATTTATACCTTTAAAACGTTTGGGCCATAATAATGGCCGTGCTTCTTTTTTGTTTCATCTTTCAGCTGTCGGTTGAATTAATCATTTTACCGTTCATAAAAATGTTATTTTATAAAACGTTTTATTCTACTTGACGTGTTATGGAATTTGGGCAAATAAACTTTGTGTAACGTGCAATAAACATCACTTATGGATTTAATTCATAAATAACTATAATTTCTACTTATGTAATAGTTATTTTTGTATCTAGTGTATAAACTTCAACTTTATGGCATGAGTTCAAGTATTTCGTGACGAGGCGAAGCCTGACAATTATTGAACGAGTGTTATAAAGCTAGAATTACACACGTGGTAAATACAATTTTTTCTGTGGCCATAAGTATAAAATAAAAAATTAAAAAATACTTAAATACACAAATTAATATGACATTTAAGTTGAATTATTATGATACATAATTTTGACACAGAATCTCTCTACTTAAATTTACGTTAAATTCAGCTGAATTATGTTAGTTTTTATTTCAATATATTGTTTTAGGAATATTGAACTACTGTCTATGTATTGAAAGTTGAGCCTTACATAAGCATAGTATGAAGTAAGTACAGTAAAAGTGTTCCATTGTGCTTTTCTCTCATTTAGGCGAGTGTAACAAGAAGTATTTTAGTATTCTTCTCGGCGTTTAGGCATGAAGTTGAATAGCGTTGTAAATTTCTAAAGAAATGTATGCTGCTGAACTAACTATATTGCCTTAGATCAAGCCAAAATACAGTGTAATTAAACTAATTTCTCAAAAAAACCGTAAATAGAAGAAAATAAATTGAAAATTTTATTCTGAAAAAGTAGTTGTTATTGATATAAATTGCGTTATAATGTATATTAATTTTAAAAATGAATCTTGCGAAAAATATTGAAATAATTGGAAAAGTTGTATACGTTTAAATTAGGAGATATATCAATATTTGACGTTACTGGTAACATGTTAGTCAAACATCAACTATTAGGTTATTGTAACCGAGTTGACTATGAATAATTTACTCTTCAGCCATACAGTGGGCACTGATGACCAGGGCTCATCTTTTAATAAACAGATAGTATTTGTAAGAGTAGATGCAAATTTGCCAAGCGACTGACCGTTAACTAGCGTTGAATGCAGGTTGTTCCATAAAAAACAGGCATCACTACAGGCTTTTCATTTATTGTCTAATTTTAATGATTCAAAAACCATATTAAATAACTAGAAACTACATGTTGGCATTAAGGAAATAAGCATAAGCTCCGCCCCCTTAGAGTGGCGAAAGTTAACTATTTTTCTTTAAATACCGTGTTTGTTAAAAATGCATTATTGCTGAACGTGCATTCATCAAACTATATCATTTTCATATAAGATATAGGATCTCCTCGTAATTTGACTAAATCTTCCAATCTAGCATTCCTCGGATAAGATGAATTTTTGAGCAATATAGGGTTCAAATTTGCACTTGTTTTAAATTGAGTGAACTGTGCTGTTCGATGTTCTCACATTATTCGCAATTTCATGCGTAGAAGAATATGATCTCCTCCAAATGCAAAAGAATGCAAAATTCCAAATGTTCGTCCTGGTATTCACATTAAGTTGATTTCTGATTTTTAAAAGATTTGTATTTTCGTAGGTTAGCTTCCGACCTCAAAAAGGTTTGGAATGTGGAAATTTCCCTGTCTAGGTGTTCCAATAGGTACATACTGCTGCGTAACTGCGGCACTAGAAGTAATTCCCAGTGATCCATTTTGGCACTTAATAAGTAAACCACTCAACATTTACTGATAACCAAAATGACGCTCACATTGGTTGTTTCCCGATGTATGGTTTTCCACCTTAGCTGTATAGGTTTTTATTAGAAAAATGTTGTCATTTTCTCGAAGTTTAAAGCAAAAATGGATGTTATACCGTTTTGAAATCGGAATAGAAATCATTACAAGAACCAATAAAAAAACTATAACGGACTATTTAAAGAAAAATAGTTGACTATTACCACTCTAGGGAGACCGGACTTGCGCTGATTTCCTTAATGTAGTAGTTTTCGACTTATTTGATGTGGTTAGTTTCATTAAGATCAGATAATAAATAAAAATTCCATAGCATTTTCCATTGTTTATGGAACAGCCTGTATATAATAACTTAATATAAGTTTAGGAATTTAGTGTTTGTTTGCATTATTAGTGTTAGCAATGGAGTGTGTAAAATCATCATAACAGACGTGTTTACACATCGTCGGCGGCATAGATAAATTCAAGGATAAATTATAGTCCGTAGTGTGTAAAAACACTAATTTGGAAGTGGTCATAGAAAAAACATATTTTTTCAAGTGATTGGTTTTTTGGTGAACTTCGATTTGGTGAATAATTGTTACCGATTCCTTTCCAAGCTTAATAAATTATTTTCAAATAATATTCAAGCAATAATCTCATTTGTGACCTTAAGTAAAGGTTCTTATAATTTGAACTGTTGTTCCCTAATTAAAGATAACCGAAAACAAGACGTGCATGTAACATATTTCAAAAATTCGTGGGGTAATTGTTACAATTTTCTTGTTACAATACTTCTAAATTAGTTACTTATATACTCAGTGACATAAAAACTGCAATACCAAGAAGGGATTGGAATTTCCGGATGAAATTTGGTAGGAATATGGACCTATATTATAGTAATAAACGATCAAAGTTTGGGAGGAAAATCTTTATTAGCTAAACAAACTTTTATAATTTTATAATTTAGGCATTCGTTTACACGCCGAGGCATTGATTCAATAAGGTGGTTTGTCTCATCTTGGGGTATTTCCTCCTATGCAAGTTGCACCTCATATCTCAAGTCCCCATTATGTCCCATACATGTTCAATGGGAGAAAGATCTGGAGATCTTGGGGACCAGCGCAAAAGATGAATCTAAGCCTGCTCAAATAAGTTCAAAGGAAACCTTTCTACATGCGAACGTGCATCATCTTGTTAAAATAATGAATCTTCGAGCTCTAATAAGTATAGCAGACGATGTGTTCCAACCACCTCTGCAATATACCATTGTGATGTCATATTGCCTCGCATGAACACCAAGAGAGACTTGCTGCCATAAGTAACCGCACCCCAAATCATAACACGCACAGTGCGGTGTACGTGCCTCTCTACTGTATATCGAAGTATCCGTCGTTTATCCCGTCTTCTTCTAACTCTCATACGACCGTCGTGCATTCCTAAACGAAATCTAGGTTCGTCACTAAAGACAACACGACGCCATTCAAGATTCCAATGAGATCGTTCATTGCACCATTATAGCCGTTGCTGACAATGTTCTGCATTCAAGGGAAGCACAAATTGCGGACAATATGATATTAACCCAAAACTTTGGATTCGGAGATAAACTGTTCTAAGGATTACAATGCGAACTTCTTCACCAAACCATTGGTCACCAACTGCCCGAGCAGAGGAATATTATTCTCTAAATGCCAGTTGTCCTAAGCAACGATCTTGACGCTCATTCGTTCTTCTTGAAACCGGTCCCTCTTTTCCGATGTTCCTAGCAATCTTCAGACCATACGCGACACATCCGCATTACAGTAGACCTATTTCGACTTACACGGTTAGTAATTTCCCCAAGTGAAGAACCAGCTTTGCGCAAACCAATAATTCGACCTCTGTCAAATTCGTTTAATTGACGGTAATATCCTCATTGCTGTACTTTAGGCATGATCAAACATACAAAACAGGTTAACAAAATAACAACAACCAAAATACTCGTCATGTTAATTAACAATAAAAAAGAAAACAAATCGTACGAAAAACACAGACCGGAAAAGTTAGCAAAAAATTATAAAAACTGTCAAATGTAACGCTATCGCATTACCACTTGATCTCAGAAGCTAATCAATTATTACTTAATGCCAGCCGAATAGGTCTACCAACTTTGAGTAAGAAATTCCTACTGCTTCTTGGTGTTGCAATTTCTGTCACTATATATATATAATTGGAATGAAACAGAACTAAATTATAATATAAACGGTTTATATAATATAGGCAGTGGTATAGAAATATATACATAACCTAAGCACTGTTAAAATAGTTATTGAAATGTGGCGATGTATTAAGAAAATGCGGAAATGGAAGATAATTTCTCAGCAATTGAAAGAATCCGGCAAACTTATTACATGAAATAACTAACAGTTTAAAAATCTATTTAGTGTAAGTGTCGTTTAAATCTATCAAGATATTTATGGCTGATTTAATGATGCATTTAGTAATCGTTTAGGAACTGACGTTTATTTTATAGCATAAATAAACTCAGAAAGAGAAAAGAATTATTTCAGTTTCATTACGTAAACTTTGATTCGGGATTCGGCATCAATTTGACCTCTATTCAAGAGGACGATGGACGTATCTTAAGTAAGCTTATTTGGATTGACACAAAGAAGGTGCTGTTATGAAATTAAGTTAGGTAATATGCATAAATACGTTTTGTCGTGAATTTTGGGAGAATTTAGGTGTTAGAATCAAATTCCGGCAAATATTGTGAGTTTTTTTCTACGCATCGCCTCCTTCATTCAGTTTAACCAAATTTATCAACATACCCACTTATTTAATTTACTGATTATTTTATTATTACCTACTGTTGTATAAAAATATTTTTTCTAAATTTGTTTTCCAAAGAACATTATTGCGTTGTTGCACTTTCTAGAAGATTGTATTCTAGTTGATCCGGAGATTCTTTGTACGCTCTTACTTCGATGGATGTTGCAATATGCAATTTTACAAGCCCTAAGTTGAAGTAACAAATCGTAATACGTAAATGCATGTGCTACATTACATTCCCGAAATTTTTTCTGCTAATTTGACACTGTCGAAGCATCTACGTTATAAGTACTGGAAGGATTTCAATGCAGATGTAAATATAAATATAGGAAGCTACAATATGTAGTGACTAATTTATTCAATAATAATAATAATAATAACAAAGGCCTTTATTTTTAATAAAATGTACAATAAAGTGCATAATTTTATATAAAGTAAAAAAAAGTATAATTTAAATTGGGAAAAAAAGGTATTTGTTTATAAAAATAAACTATCTACATTCTAAGAAGAATCTCAAGGTGTTGATTCAATGACAACCCTAAGACTGTCCTTGTTCTTCCATGACCTTGCTTAATAAAAACATATGTATCTGTATAAATAAAATGATTATAATACTTAAAACTAAAACTAAAATGGCGACATGTTATAATTTAATGAAAAATGAAAACAAAAATACTAATAGATTGGAAAAAATATATATCTGCATAATTAAAATTATCAATGCTGAGTATCAAGGATCAATTTACGATATTTATAATTAAAGGATTTAACAGACAGTATTTTCAAATTAATTGGTATTCTGTTGTATATCTTAGATAGTTGGTATGAAAAACTTATTTCATATAATGCATTAGTATGAATCGGCGGTGTTATAGTTCCTTTAAAGCGTAAATTTAGGGAATGGACATCAGTGCGAAATTTAATGTTATTGTACAAACATGGTGGTGTTTTCTCAATAATAATTTTATGACATAGCACAGAAAAATGCAATAGTCTTCTGTTATACATGTTTAACCACCTTATATCTTTTAGTTTGTGAGAAATTCTATCAAACTTGCGTATTCTAAAGACAAATCGTAAGCACGAATTTTGAGTTCTCTGTATTTTATTTGCAGTCTCATGAGTAATGCATGGACCATAGATTTTAGAGCAATAGGAGAAGTGAGACAGTACCAGAAAATCACAGAGCATTGACTTCATGTAAATCGTTAGGGAACATCTATGGGGGAAAAGAGTTTTTAAGGTTGCGTAGGCTTTCATTCAACAATTTCTAACAAGAGTTTTATATCTAAATGAATTATCAAGAGTTAATCCTAGAGCTTTTATTTCGTTCTGAAGGGGTATTAGGTTATTGTTAACATTAAAAATAACATAACTCTGTATTTCTTTCATATTATCAGGATTTCCAAAAAGAATTACACTAGAATTAGAAGAATTAATACATAAAGGGTGTTCTGTCGATGTTTTAAATATTTCTTTGAAATCCTGATTAATATCTTCGAAACATCTTTTAAAATTAGTTTTGTTAAATGTACATAACAGATTTGTA